>JAVCKT010005707.1:0-11117 GCA_032273925.1 Rhynchotus rufescens | reverse complement strand
TTTTTTTTTTTTTTTTTTTTTTTTTTTTTTTTTTTTGTGAGAGAGAATATGATGATTTATTTCCTTTTTTTTTTTCCCAAATCCACATAACCTTCACTTAATTTATTCTTTATTCTATACCAGATGACCTAGTTTGGATGCATAGTTCATTGAAAAGCAAAACCAACCAAAGCCACATAAAACCCTCAAACCCATAAAGCTTTCAGACTTTCCAGGTCCTGTGGGAGGCTACTTGCCACAGTGGGTTCTTATTATTTTAGATTTAAATGTTCTTCACAGCTTTTAAACATCTGTCTCTAATTTTGCCTGTTTGAAAGAGTTTTTATGTGTTTTTTTTTTTCCCCCCACTTTTTTAAAGTGGACTGTGTAGGTTAAAATGTTAATATAACATGCTGCAGAACATAGAAAGTGCATTTCATAATTGTATTTTCAAATATTTTTACAATGGCGACATCTTGTGGAGACTTGGGAAGGAACAACTCAGTTAAAGGAAATCTCTCATCAGAACAAGTAGCCTGAGAAAAGAGAACAGGGCATTATTTGGAACTGAATAACGGTTTTGAGTAGTAGATCACTAATAGTATCTAGTTTATTATATGTGGTACATGTTATGAAACAAGGAAATTATAGCTGTAAAAGCTGACAGTTAAATGTTTAGAAATCATTAAAATCATTTATTTGATATAATACTGTCATATTTTTACACATTTTAAGGGTTTACACATTTTAAGGGTTAAGTGCACCATCTTCAGAAAAGATGAAAGTGTTACCATTATCAGAGTGTTGTGTGTATGTATATCTGTGAGTGTGTGTGTGTATATTTAAAGTTACAGATCTTGTTGATGGAAATATTCTTTGTTTCTTCATGCTACATGAAGGGAATAACTAGCCTGTCACACACTAAATGGATTAAAAACTCTTTCACTGAAAGATCTCAAAATACAGCTGCCTATAGAATACGCAATAAACCATTTATTAGTTCCAATGACCAGCTTTTGTCCAGCGTTAACTCAAACTTTTATGAAATATCTTGATTAATCCATAAATCTAGTGATAAAAATTTTCAGGTGTCATAAAGATTTACTGTGCAATAAATGAAAAGAAAAGACAGTTTCATTTTAGAGAGCTATAAATCACCCAGATCAATAATCATATTTTAAGAAGTTATATTAAGCTATATTAATAGTGCCCAATCTATTTCATTGAAGAGCAAAGACTTCAGGCTGAATGGCAGAATGTCAGGCTGGTTTAGAGAGCAGAGGTGGCTCAAAGATTTGCCCAGCTTTTGGTCTAGCTATTGGGTTTAGCATGAGTTTCTAGTAGAGGTCTGAAATTGGAGTGACTCTGAAGTGGTGTATAAATGTTTATGCGTATATAAATGTGGCAAGGTAGAGCATGCAAGCCATTAATTCTACAAATGAGCCAATGCAGCACTGTATTCTGGATAGAGAAAGGGGATAAGTAGTGCTCATCTCTGATAAGGGAGGTTGCTAAGTTTAGCTAATTATCTGTATTACAAAAAATGGAGGAAGAGAGATTCAGGAAAGTAAAAAATGATTCAGACAGCTCAACGCTCGTTAGCTTGATTTCAGCAGAATGTAATGCTGCAGACTGTGATTAGAAGAGAGAAATAATTAAACATATGGTGTAACTGAATAGTAGAAAAAGACCCAAAATGTGGATTTATCAACACAGTTCATATTAAAATATTTTGTATGTAAACTGTCAAGAAAATTTGCTGTATTTTATCTGAATTTCTATTTGAATATAGGAAATCAGTAGAACTGCAGAAATCTGGGAATAAATAAAAGAATAGTAAGGAGGAACATCTGGTTAATTGTAAACTGTCAGTGAGAGTGCTCAGTAAGTAATTCTTAAGATGGGAAAATATAAGATCTTGACTGATTGTTATATTCTGTAATTTTTATAATGTACATACAAGACTGTGCTAATGAAATCTAGTGAGAAAAGTGGTGTTCTTTCCAATATAAAGCAGAATCAGAATATTCTATTAAAAAATAAAATGAAAATTAGGATAACGTGTATAGGATGCATTAATATGAATATTCTTTGTCCATAAATGTATGATTTTAATATTGAGTTGTGGAAGATGACTTTGAGAAGATTTGCTTATTCATCAATTAGAATATAAGTTAGTCCATATTTTTGATTTCACATAATCTGTGAACTATAAACTGTAGAATGTCAAAAGCTCTAGTAGGGTGATCAGTCACAGTATCTTCAGTTAAATACAGGAAAATAGAAGTAGTGAATTTCATTTTAATTAATATATTCTTATGGATCCAAATGGAAAGAAGTGTAGAAGTGAATTGTTTGGATGATATGTAGAAGACGTTAGCAGAATACAGCTTTTTTAAGATGGTGAAGTAAGGGTTGTAAGGATATGACTACTCTTTTTAAGGCTTTGTCAAATATGTATACTTAAAGATGAGCTACATGAAAGGATGTTGGAACCAGTAAAAGCACAACTGGGAGTAAACTGGTCATCAATACATTCAGTTGGAACGCCGGAGGGAGGCTACTAGAGCTGAGAAGTTCTATAAAAGTGGCAGAACTATCAGAGCTTCATATGCCACTAGTAGGGAGCCTAGAAACTGCCCATGTTCCGCTGGGGAAACCCAAGCCTTATCCTTCCCTAGTGTCCAGGTTGCTCTTCAGTTTGAATCTCAGAATTCAGCAGAGTTAAGTGGTGGTGGCCAGAAGTCACCCCTGGGCGGTCAGGGCGGCCCTTCTGGTGTTTGCAGGCCCAACTTGCCCCCCAGCTTCACCAAGGCCAGACCAGCCTTGAGTGATCCGCTCTTTTTGTGTGAGGAAGGAAACGGGACTGAGGAACTGTGACCAGATGGCACGTAACGCACGCGAGATGATGTAATTCTTTGAAATTTCTGTATATTGGAGGAAGTAGAGTCCAGTCCCTGCTTGTTATGGTGCTGCATTAGCTGGGCACCCACGTGGGTCTCCCTGGCTGTCAGTAAGTCTCCTCAGAGCAAGCTTGTTTGCAGGGAGGAGGGAAATACTTACATCCTCTTTGCATATTGGAAAGGTCTCCTGGCAGCGAATGAAGAGACCCACTATTAGAATGCTGGAAATCCATAAGTCTTGAAAGACAGCCTGTCTTAATTTTTTATGTGCTATGCAGCATTTTATTTTTTATTAGGTTACCAACTTGCCACTTAGAGAAAGATGATTTACTAGTTGATAAAATTTACAGAAAAGAAAAGAACTAATGGAAGTGTTTTCAAATGCATTATCTCTTCTCAAAAATATTTTTCACTATCTAAAATTCTTCATCATATAAAGATTTTACTGGCAAGTTTAGAACAGCAATATAGATTTGTGTTTGTAATAGTTGAAAAATGTTAAGCTAATAATTTCTGCCTGAAATGCAAAGATGACAAACAAATATAGAATACATAATAACAACAGATCCTTTATTTGAATACATGGATTAGACTGTATGAAAAAGTTTGTATTCAGCACATCAATACTCATACTTTTTTCCCTGTGGTCCCTGAGGAAAAGATTAGGGTTGAAGACAATAGATGATGTTTTCTCATTAGGTGGAAATTGATCTTATGACTTGAGCTACGGGAACAGATTGTTACTTTGGCAGTTCATGAAACTCCTCAGTAAATAGAAATTAGATTCCTTCTCTAGTGCTGTATGAGTAAATTGCTATTTTAAACCTATAGGATTTATTTCTACCTTTGAGTATAACGTAATTGATTTCCAATTCAGGTTTATAAAGTTGATGACTTTTTTTTAAAGCCTCTTCTCTTTGTGTGGATTGAGTGATGCATTAGGAAGATAAGAAAGAAATACGTTTTAAATGGATAAAAATATTTGCATAGAAAATAACACATTTTTGTTATCTTTGTTCTTCAGCTATTGTGCTGCCTTTTACATAAAACGCATGTAGTTAGGTGATTAGGTGGGTTTTTTTTTTTTTGGAAAATAAGATGTTTATGCTGAGATAAGGGTGATGTTTAATATATGTATTTAATTAGGAAAAATTGCACACAATGTCCTGTGGTTCCCTTTTCACTAAAGCAGCAGCTCTTTGAGTAATATTTTCAGTAAAAGTCCCTGTTGTTCTGTGGCTTTATTTTGTTCAGTTGTACCTTCCTGTTTGCACACATTCATACACAATGTGATAATTCAGCGACCACGTTACAGCTTTGCTGAAAGAGGCAATTCTGGCCCCTCTTCCTCAGGTGCCGGTATAACCATCTGTGTGCCTGCATGATGAAACAGGTGAGGAACACCTTCAAACCAAAAACCTGCCTGACTGAAAATAAAATCTGTTTTTAGCCTGGTTTTGATTCCTCCTCTGGTTCATCGTTCAGCCACATGAAAACTGGTGGTGGTAGTGACAAAGACCGTGAGTAGGGGGAGTAGAAGCAGGCCAGAGGTGCCTCCTCTTGTACCTTTTTCTCGCCTGTTCTTTTGTCACTTTAGTGCTCAGGTGTTACTTGTTCTTCAGGCAAACACTGCAGGACTTGGTGCTTTCAAGGTGCCGAGTTCAGGTGTGTGTCCTCAGGGCTTGTCCTGACTCTGCATCACAAGATGCCCTGGGTGCACAGGGTGCTGCTGCCTCTCACCTTCTCATTTAGTGCAGACCTACAGCCAGGGAAGTGCTGAGGCTCTAACGCTGTAACCTTTTTTTTCTTTTTGTTTTGTCACTGGTCAGATAGACTGAGATTTTCTGCATTATTAACTTTGTGCTGATAGTGCAAGTGAGCATGATATTTTTTAATTTTCTCTTCGAATTTTGGGAGTGCTGTGGCTCCAAAAATGAAAATCTCAAAGCAGTTGATGAGTAGTGGGGGCGTGTGTGGTGGTTTTTTTTCCCTCTTTATTTTTGCCACTAGGGGACACTGTTGACCACCACATTTCTCTAAAGCTACAGACATGTTTTCATTTTCTGACTGGAGGCATTCTTTTAACTAAGCTGAACTTGGTATTTTTAAGTTCTTCATTAGTCAAAGGATACTTAATCTTCTATTTATTTTTAAGCACTTTAAAGTTTAAGTTAACTATTGTTTGGAGTGATCTGTCAGATCAGAATCTTGTTGAGGTTACAATTCTATTACTGTTTCTATATTAATGCTTAAAGAATAATATCCTGAATCGTTCATACTTCCATTAGATGTCATTCAAATATCAGAAATCTTCTCTGGGCAGAAATGTACAATCAAAGATGGTTATTGAGAGTCTCCAGCATTTAGAGAATACTACTACTAACAAAGAATGTTTAAAAAATAATTTGGATGTAAATAGACATCATTTTCCTATAAAGTATTAGGCACATAAAGTATTATTTACATATTACAATATAAAGTATTAATGACAAATGATCTGTTTGGTCATTATATAAAAGGACTCATTGCAACAAGTTAAATCTGTGAAAGTCTGATTTTATACTTGGGTAAAACAGCGGCACTCACAACTTCTGTCAAGATTAAAACTGTCTTTTACTTTGCATTTTTGATTTGTGTATATCCAGATAACTTTAATTTTATGGGAGCTAAATGGTGAATAGGCTTTAGAAAATTTTATTGCTATAGTATGTGGTTTATTCAGTTATGAGCCCTTGGTCCCCTTAGCTTCCAAAGCTGTGAGCAGCTGCCAGAAAGCCCATCCCACCTCATGTTCCCTGCCCACGGATTGCTCCTGTGCATTTAGTTGCCATGTTTAAGGAATATCAGGGAATTAACTCCCCACTCCACCAAAAAGGCTATCCTTAAGTTGGATCTACTCCTATGTCTTACTGTTCAGTTTTGCTATCATGAAGCCCAGCATTAGGGTAGTGCTAACAAAGTTCATAGAAGAAGGGGAATTGTTCATGAGAAGTGGTCTTGAATTTAGGCTGTATAAAAATAGTCTCGCTATCAAAGCAGAGAAGGAGAATCCCTGCAGGTGGAGAAGTCAGTGTCCACATCTGTATCTGCTGCTACGAATCCTTAAAGGATTTGAATAAGCAAGGTATTTTGTGGCCTCAACCAAGTACTTTAGACAGTGCTGATCTGCAAAGACTGTAGAGCCTGTACGGTCCAGACTGGAGGATCAAGCCCAATATATTATCTTCAATGTTGGCCTTAATTAGCTACTTAAGAAAAAGCATATGGCAAACCTCCCCTGGGTAGGCTCCAGCCCGTAACTGCTTTCAGTTAATGAGATTGCCTTAGCCTGACTAATTTCTGTCTATTTAGTAAAACTCAGGAATCAGTCTTCTAGATTTTTGTTGTCCTTAACCCAGAGTAAACCTTGGCATCCTGAACATCCTTTGTAACAGAGCTCCTTGCTAAGGAGCTCTGCTACTTATTGCATGAACAACTGGCTCCTTTGTTTTCGGTTTTGCACATGGCTTCTTCAAGTTGCATTTGATGGATCTCAGCTCTTTACTCAGAAGAGGGTCTTTAGTCTCTTTCCTATCTACCCCCTCTGTGGTACTTTATTTTGTAGACCTTTGTCATTTGCTTCTAAATTACATTTTTTTTTTCTATTTACTTTTTGGTTTTATATTTACTCTTTCCCCCATGGCTGAAGAGTCCCAGTCTACTTGGTTGTTTCAACTACGGAAACCATTCCATTCATTTCAACATTTTAGTTCCTCTTCCCTAATATTCAGCTCTAATATGTTCCTCTGGAGAGAGGCACAGTTTAGGTGTGACCAAAGCACTGATTTATACAATAGTATAATGAAGTATTCCTAACACAGTTTGCTTTTTTGATTATTGCAGAGTATTTAGATGATATTTTCATGCACTTACTGAAATTTTGAGACTTTACTGTTGAGCAGTAATGGTCAACAATGGTCAACAAAAAACCTGTCTTCTTAGTCAAGCTAGAATTGTTCGTCCTCATAAATAGTTTTACATTTATTTATATTCAATTTCATCTGTTATTCTATTGCCTTATCTTGTGCTTACATAGTGTTCTGCAGTTCATCCAAAGTTGATCTTAATCTTTCTACCAGTAAATTGACATCACTGGCAACCTTTCTTCATGGCTTACCCTCTTTTGAGATAATGTGTATGCTGAAGTGCATAGATTCCAGGAAAGATCCTGTGGGACCCCACTGCTGATGTCCTTCCCTTTCAGAAGTGGTCATTTACTCCTGACTTCCAAAAGTCAATTTATCCATCCAAAGACCTTTACTCTCTTGCTGCAGCAGGCAAACTTTCCTAACAGTCTTTGGAGAGAGATTTGGTTGAAATCCTCATCAGCTTTATCAACTGGATCACTCTTTGCCATCTTGATATCTCGAAACAGCTCTGGGAGTTTTGCAGGAGGGACCTTCTCAAAAAAGTCATAATGATTTTTACAAGTAGATTGCAGTTATCTTTCTATTAACTAATTCTTTTTCTGCAGTTTATATAATTTCTACTAATTTGTCTCCTAGGGACATAGATGTTTCACGCTGATAGCTTTTCAGATCTTTCCGGGAACAAATGTTGATGTTGCATGTGCCATACTCTAGTTCCTGTTAAAGTCATAGAATGGTTGAGGTTGGAAGAGACCTCTAGAGATCATCTAGTCTGCCTGCCCTGCTGAAGCTGAGACATTACTGTAGTTAGTTGCTGCTCAAAATAATTAAAAACACAAAAAACAAAAAACCACATGCATGATTGTAGTTTGGCATTTCATTTGTTTGATTTTTGTTGTTGATTCCTGTTCTTCACTTGATTATTGTATGAATTTTTGAGGTTTTTTTATTACTTTGCACTGATGTTAGCTACTGCGTCTTCCTTTTATCTTTGATTAGTTATTTCTTAACAGATATAATGCATGATCACTGTATTTCCCTGATAGTGTCCTTAGTAATCTGCCTACTGTCAGTCAGAGTCTACTTTTCTTGGTTGCGCCTTTTAGCTTTTATTTTTTTTCCTTCTAATTTTCATCCTCCTTTTCAAACAGCTCCTTTCTATGTTGAGGACAACCCTAGTGAGTTTTCTGACTCTTCCTACCCAAATAATACACTGATGTGCCAAAGTGTTGTAAAAGAAAACAGAATTGAGTGTTGAGGGTAATTTTTCCTTAAGTGGAGAATTCCTACATTTTCCCTTTAGCTCTACATGTCTTTGATTTAAAATTACATCTTTAAATTATTGGCCAGTTTTTCCTTGTATGCAAACTAATCTTGTGTGTGTGCATGCACATGTGTGTGTTGCCATTCTGTTCTCCAAGAAGTCCTTAGTTGCCAGTCTGACTTCAACGTGGCCTTTCAGCATGTTGGGTAGCTTGAGTCAAGGATTTATTAAAGCTAGGCAGGCTGAGAGGGAAGTACATTGCTAACAGCATAACCATCAAATAATTTAGCTATCATACAATATCTATCTACCATCACCGATGATAAAAGCACAATTACAAATGCTAAAGCTAGAACACATGGGTGTCCTAAAAATTTCAGTATTTCCCAAATGGAAATAAAGCCGGGCAGTAACACCGTAGTAGTCACCGATACGAGGCAAGAAGTGAGTATGCTGTTTTCAGCAGTTCATATTTGTAATTCTTAAGTTGTTTTTAATGTACAGAACATAAGCTAATAATGAAGAGATCACATGGTTACTACAGAACAAATGGGAAAATAAATGTTTCTGTTTCTCAGGATTTTAATAAAATGGGGAAAAGGTACATTTTGCTGACTTTTGTGTATTTGGCAAGAATTGGCTAAAAATATGTTCTAAAATAATGTATAGTTGCTAGGTTTAGTAGCCTGTAGACTGTTCTGTAAATTTTATAAAAATTTAATCTTCAAAAGTCTTCTTTTTATAAAGCAGTTTACGTTGTGTTTTCCTCTTGAAAGCTACTGCAATATGGTATTGGCAACGACCAAACTTTAATTCCCAAGATTGAATATATTGTGATCTATGTTCTAATGTAAATTACTGTGATGTCATGCACTTTGATATAAACATAGTCTGGTTAGTTCAAATGTGGTATAATTCTTTTCCAGAGGTAACAAGCAGTGCACATTTTGCTACACATTTTTAGAGCCATGCAGCATTGGAAAACATGGTGCCTTATGCCTTCTTTCAATTTGTGACTCATGCAGTATGTTTTCTGAGAAGAATGCAAAAATGTGTCATTATTTGAGCTAATCTAACATTTCCAATTTCGTTGACATGCCTTGTCAGATTTTCTTTTGCATTGAACGTCTGTTGAACATGAAAGTCTCTTCTGTATTTTATCAAAATGAGCAATCCTGACATCTGTAATTAAGGCTTCCTTATTTCTCTTTTATTGGCTTTACCATCTCCGTGTAACAGATTGTACCAATTGCACATTTGTTTGTGAAACAGGTCCGGATTGTTCTTTGAACGTCCCCTCCACGGAGTCTTACTGGATCCTACCAAACGTCAAGCCGTTCAGCCCGTCCGTGGGTCGGGCTTCCCATAAAGCAGTTCTCCATGGAAAATTTATGTGGGTCATTGGTGGATACACTTTTAACTACAGTGCGTTCCAGATGGTGTTGAAGTAAGTGATCTCTCCTTTGTGATGTCCTTTCTGACACTGCCTAGGGAAAATTAATCTTAATAGGGAGATAGCATCTATTCTGCAATTTAATGGAAACACTTATATTTTCATATTTTGTTATAAATTTTCTATTTTGTTATAGATTCTTCATTAACTTTATTACTTTCTGGTCATAATTTGCCTATAATAGAAGAAAGTTAAAATATTAGTAGTAATGAAGTAGATGTGATATTGATATGTAACCTCATTTTTTTTGTGAAAACTTTGCTGCAAAATATAAGAAAAGTAATAACGATGGAGGAGTTTAGTGTGTTGATATTTTCAAATAGTATATCTATATTGCTATTGGTAATATTGAAGTGAATTTATAATTACAGGAGACTCGCTTTTGATGCGCGCACCTAGCCTGTGGTTGACCTGGGGGGAAGTTGAGGTAGTTTGTTCCCACTTCACTGAGGTTATAGAGCCTCATGATTTAGACAGGTTGTAAATATATTTATTTGACCTGCTAATTAAAAACATGAAATTGAAGCAGCTGTAAATATCACCTAGCTGATTTTGAAGATATTTTGTATATATGCATAAGCCCTTTTGTCATCTTGATTTCTTCCATAACCCCATAGTCACACAAATCTTTGTGCCATCTTTGTTTTTTCTGTTTCTGTCTTTCTCATCTTAATGTTGCCTTTCATCGAACTTGAAGTTAATTGAAATTAAAGTCACACGGCTGAGAAGATTCTCAATGGCTTTTTTTAAGTTACTGCATAGGACTGTAGTATAAGAAATTCAATGTTTTTTTTCCTCATTGTGTGTGCTTTGCAGATAATAATGGGCTCAATCTGATTTTATAACTTTCTTTCTTATTTTTATTATAATTCCATTATCTGAGCTTGTTGATGGGTCCCTGGAAGAGCCACGCCTGCTTTCTTGGATGCCCCTTCAGGACACTATGGTCATGACTGAAAGTGATATTACTGCTGCTGACAATCTGTCAGATAAAGCAATGTAACTCCTCGAATGCGCACTCTTTGCAAAACCAAGTAGTTCAAACATGCAACAACTCCAGTTTCTGGGGAGGTAGAAAACATTTACTTTTCTATTTCTCTTTTAGCTACAATTTGGAAAGCAGTATATGGAATGTAGTGCCTGTATCCAAAGGGCCACTCCAGAGATACGGACACACTCTTGCTTTATATCAGGTTTGGACTCTTCAGCATCCTATTTAATTTCTTCGTGTGCACTGTTAATAATCTTAAAATGAGTCATCGTGAACATAGGTCTTTGAGGATAACTTAGCTTCTACTCTCTGAGCACTTTAGTGTTCTCTTCAGTACCTAAAAGATCTATTACTTGATTTTTGAGGAAAGGTTGTAAGTAACTTTTCAGCAGGCAATAAACTCTCAAAGCTAAACCAGCAAATAAAGAAGGTTTTATGTAATTAGAGTTTTTCTGGTAGACATCAGACAGCAGCAAGGGACACATCTTCCCTAAGGGACAGTGATCCAGGAACCAAGGGTGGCCCAGTGTGAGCACCAGCCCTCACTGGTGGGTGCTGCCCCATGGAGTCTGAACCTGGGGGGCAGAGCCAGGTGCTGTGTGACAGGGCATGTCCACAG
>JAVCKT010005703.1:11602-22374 GCA_032273925.1 Rhynchotus rufescens | reverse complement strand
ATCGGTAAGAGGGTCCTGATTGTTGGCATTGGTAATAGTGCGGTTGACGTGGCTGTGGATGTGGCTACGACTGGCAGGTGGGTTTACTGTTGGGGGGAGGGGTTTATCAACGTGTAGAATCAGCGATGTTCAACTGCACTGAAACTGCTCTAAAATTTTTAAAACAGTGCCAAACTTGCTATAAGAATGGTCATTGCAGACTGCTGGAAAAAAATTAAATATATATGCATGCATTTATATGTGTATATAAATATATATAAACACACACGCACACACATATATAAAATATATCCACAAACTGACAGAGATCACAGCTCCATACTGGTTTTGAGAATTATATTTAGAAAAGAATGGGGAATAAGATAGACAAACCAGGAAAAAGAAAAAAAAAACACATAAAAGAGATCACGTTTTAGCTTGTTCAAAACTTTATTAGTTTATTGCATTATAAACTATTTGCCCTATGCATATTTCATATAATCTCTTACTTAATACTTTGTGACAGCTTTAATATAACAAAATTAGACATGCTGCTGCAGTAGTCCTGACAGCTACCTGGTTTCTATGCATTAACTCCATTGGCTTCTTGCCCAACACAAATAAACTTGAAAGGCTAGAGAGCATATCCAGTGAAATCAAGTAGTCTAAAATGAAAAGGTAGAGCTCAGCACTGTGGAATAAAATATCATTGCAAAGAAAACTTTTGATGATATCATGCCCTGAACTATTAAAAACAATAATAAAAGTTGATGGCATATCTCTCTTAAAACAAAGCCACTTAAATTGTACCTGCACGGAGAAAGTCTTCAGGAAATTTTTATATTCAGGAAAACGTTACATATGAGATAGACCTCAGAAAAATATTATTTATCACATCATAGATCCATATTTGCACGTCATACTTTCAAAATATCAAATTCTATTTTATCAAGATACATCACAATGTACCTAAAAGTAACCCCCAAAAACCTCAAGGAATGACATATAATCACCGTGTAAAGCCTTTCTACCCTTGTACATCCATTGATATATGTCAGCATATCAGCTGGCATATATACTCAGTCTAAGCTGTGAGAGAACTATAGCCAAATATTCCATGGCAAAAGGTGTTTGATGTCTGCATAAAGATATAAGAAACTTTCATCTCTTAATTTTTCATCACACCTCAAATCATCAACTGAGTTAATATATGTGTTGAAGGAAATGTTGAAATCTACACACATTTAGGCATGGAGAATATAAATATTTTTTCTCTGTTTTAGGGTGAAAATATTTCAGCCATTTTGAGTGTTTCTGTTTCTCTATCTTATCCATACCCAAATAACCTTTTAGGATTGTTCTCATCTTACCAAAAGATGAAGACAAGCTGAAAGTCACTGAGTAATCATAATACTGTGAGAGTGATTTAACACTCTCTGTTTGAGAGTTTAACAGGCATACCATCAAAGAGTGATTGGTAATTTAAAAAAAGTAATTATAGGGGGCCTGATTTTAGCAACCATTGGTTTAGTAGAAAACAATGTTATGATACAGTGGATTGCAGTAGTTTCTTCATGCTAGAGACAGTTCAAAGAAATTCACAGGTGCAGGATTTAAAGGAGTCTTCTGAAACTGGAGCTCCCCTAGACCTGAGGAATACTTTATGCTCTTCTTGCTCTATACACAGAGATGAGCTGAACAGTCTGTGCTCTGCTTCTCTCCATTCACTTTCATATCCCACATTTAGAAATATGAATAATCTGACAGATATGTCCCATGTTTGAGTGCAAGATGAATCTCCTGGCATTGTAGCTGCCTGCACTAAATGGGGGTAATATTTCTAGATCTCTGCTTTTGGTGAGCCATTCATGTCCCTTTCAGATTAGAGTAGGACACATATATAATGTAGTCCTTATCACTGGGAATGAAATAAATTATTTGCTGGTAAAAATTTAAAACTAATTTGATCAGTGTTTTTCAAGGAAAATGTAAGCATACACAGAAGGAGGTTATTCCTCTGATGGTTGATAGCTATGTGTGATAAGACGAAAGCTTCTATTACATAGAAAAATAAAATAAAAAATAAAATAAAATAATATAAAATAAAATAAAATAAAATAAAATAAAATAAAATAAAATAAAACCACCTGCCATAGAGGGAGACCAGTTCTGGCCGGATCTTCTCTATTCGCCCCCCGTGATCCCACCGCCAGCCCGGGAGGCGCAGCTTCCCCGGCCGCGGCTCCCCGCGCGCGCAGGGGTTGTCGCTCCCGCGGCTGCGGAGCGGGAACGGGACCCTGCCCTGCTCGCAGAGGCGTCTGGAGGGAGCAGCCAGCAAACGAAGGGCTCAAGCGCGGAGGATGCAGCCAAAACACACAGAGCTCCATCCCCTGTCTCCCATCCAGGAACCTGATGTGTGCAAATGAAGCCATTTATGCTAGCGAGACTCCAGCTCACGCTGGCGCTGAGTTTACCCCAGGGTGACACTATTGTAAGTGGCAGGACAGGGGATCTTGGGGTGACATATGGCAGAGGGTGTTTTCTGGGGCTAAACTCAGCAGTAAAACAAGGTACCCAGGCACGCAAGAGAATAGCGGAAAACAAAAGAACCCTCCAGATAGACAAGCAGAAAGCAAGAGGAACAGCATGAGTTTCTGTAGGTGCTGGAGAACGGCCTAATAGCCGAGCAGAAAACATGAAATATGGACAGGCGGTTTTCTAATGATTTGGACGCTGGAGTAAAGAATAGTGCTGGGAAAGCAGATCCGATCCAGTTTAATCATACAACCTTAATAGAAACGTATAGCCTGAGAAGGAAAGCAAGCAGCAGTCTCGGCGCTATTTCACTTAATGGTACAGAAGGTGACACATAAAACACAACACAGATAGTCTGCGTAGAGTCGAGAGGGGCTGAGTGATTTGATGGTAAGAGAGCAATTTAATGCGCGACTTGGAACACAGCTCCTCGGGATCGTTTAGGCTTATCCCGTTCTCCAGAGCTCATCTTCCTCCTCTTATGGTCTTTTTTTTTTTTTTTTTTTTTTTTTTTAGTATTATTATTATTCAGTTGTTTAAAATGAGCATTATCCCAAACATATGCAGTGCAATCAGCTCGGTCACACTTACAAGAACACGCTTTAATAAGGCAATCAATCAAATGCTAACAAGGCGGGGAAGGCCTTTCCGAGCTGGATTTGGCTGCCTGGGCAGTGGAGCAGCCCTGTGGCTCACGGGGTACCCCCGCAGCAGCCCCGACATGGCCGGGGGAGGGGATGGGCTCCGGGCACCACTCCGTGTGACAGCAGGGACATCTTTTCCCTGCGTGTATCCTGCCTATTAGCTCCCTCCTCCCGGGATCCGAGTCCAGGAGAGACGAGGGGAACCTGCCCCGCTTGGGGGGATGATTTGGGGACAAGGACATAGCCTAGTCACAGGTTCGGTGCCCCACACCTGCTTCGGCCCCTGGCGATCGCCCACGCGTGTCCGGGAGCCGGTGTCCTGCGTGGGAACTGTGAACCACCACCATCCCCCTCCGAGTGCCTCAACTGCACCGGCCCCGCACAGCAAAAGGAAAATTTCATTATAAAGTAATGAGTAATTCCTCCCAGTGAGATGTATTGTTATATCTTCCACTTCAATTTGGGAGCACAGCGGCTCAATTACCTAGAAAATACAGTCAATTAAAGGCTGCTGATTGGACACGAGGACGGATCATCGATCTTGTACTTTCCAATATCGCTCCAGACACCTCATTTTCCCTCCCCTATTAACTGAAAATACTCCTGGCATTACTGCGACCCGGAGCCTATTTACCTGTCGCAGGCAATCTCGGCCCCGTGACCGAGCCACGGAGAAACTCTCCAGCAGCCACCCCTTTGCCGCAGCCTCCTCCGAGGAAGCAGAGGGAGGAAGGGGACGGAGAGCTGCACGGAGCCCGAGGCGACGGTGAGGGCCGCGCCGCTCCGGGCAAGCCGCTCTCCTGCCTCTATCCCCCTCCCCGCTGCTCACCTTCCCACAGGGACGGACAGATGGGAATGGAGCAGAGAGGGGTTAAGGCACAGGCACAGACACAGCTATCTATCCCTCTCTATAAAATATGTATTTTATAGTATTAGCAGAATATGTATGTCGCCGTGCTCCTGCAAGCTATTCTCTCAGCATGGTGCATCGCCAAGAGATGCGTTTGCGAGCGCAAATCGACAGCGCGCTCTTTGCGCGGCCGAGGTGTCCGCGCAGGTAGCCCTGGCCAGCGGGAGGGGGCAGGAGACAACCAGGACCCCTCCACAGCCCCGCTTTATCGCGGCCCCCGCACCACTCCCGCTTTGCGCCACCCACTCCTTATTTTGGAAGCTGGATCTTCTCTACTAAAACATAAAGTACCGGGAGGGTTAGGGGGAAGAAATGTTGAAAATGCCGGATTTGTTTAGCGCTGCCCTTGGATGCTATTTACAACTTTTTTTTTTTTTCTTTTCTTTTTCCAAAGGGACGGAGAATCTATTTGCGCGTGGCCAAAAAGGGCCATCAGTTTCCATGTCCACGAGGACATCTCATTCAGAAAGGGCGGAACAATCTGCCCTTAATTATTTAAAGATGGTGACTTTGGATCCGTTTTTTAAAAGCCCCAATATACAATTTCTGAGTGAAAAAATGTATCCTGGCACGCCCGTGCCTCTTGCCCTGCTTCCCATGCGCTGTGAGGACACACTGCTGTTCGCTCTCTGTCCTAGAGACAAAAAGTCTCCCGTGTGACAATAAACTCGAAGGTCCTTAGCAATTTAACATCAAATTGATAGCGGAGGTGTCATCACGTCTTTGTTCTGTCCAGAATTTATTTTCCTGCTTGTTGAACTGCAGCTATTAGAAACTAGACGAAAATGAAATTCATCTTAAGCAATATTTTTTCTTTTTTTTTTTAATCAAGCACAATAAAATGTGCTTGTTAATGATGCGCTGTTAAAATGTCTGTCATTATTATTGTTGTTGTTCTGTTGTTTTATATATATATATTGTTTTATATATATATGTTTTATATATATATGTTTTATATATATATATGCGACATAGAAACGAATTGTAACAGTGTGTTCTTTGGGCTGTCTAAAACAGAGTCAAATAAACAATTACTCTTTTGGAATAAATTGCTAGCCCAGTAGTCCAGTCCGGTGTCTGTGTTTGGCTTTTAAATTTGAGGTTGACAGCTGTCCTCCACACGGGCAGAAATCCACGGGAAAAGAAAAAAAAAAAAAAAGAGAGAGAGAAAAAAAAAAAAAATAAAAGAAAAAAAAAGAAGTGTTATCTCCTACCGAAATACCTGAAAGGGGAGTGGGGGAAGCTACTGAAAGAAATTATCCCCAAGAAGGAAGGGCTGCTAGTGTGAAGGACATATACAAATGCAAAGATTAGAGGTGGAGAAGGAAGCACAAAACCCAACACAGGGAGAGAAAAAAAAAAATCAGCGAGGAAACCAAAGGCTGAAGTACAAAGGAAGGGAAATCGCCTGTGCTCCAATTTGCAGACTAGTGATTGTCTGAAAGAGTTCTGCTCCCTGTCACCTAATCTCTTCCCTTGGCGGCTTGTTAACGTTTGGCACAGGGTCTCTGCTCAGACAACATTATACATTCGATATTCAAAAATCCTCCTTACATATACATCACTTGGTAATTTCGTCAGTGTGTGCACATTTCAGCGACTGATAATAGGACGTTATTATTTAAAAGGACAAATAGCTCTGACCCATAAAGAGGCAGGAGCTCATATTTTTCCCTGCCAATTCCAGTTTGCCTCTTAAAAATAGAAGTTGGAATGAAAGAGGAGATGAAATGCTGGATTTCTGCTCAGAACGAAGGAAGAGACCACGGCATAGTAAAGAATGCAATTAAACCACGAAAGTAATGTACAGAATGTCAGTTTTTCTTTATGGTAAAGCATTATATTTTTCTATAGAAATATCTGGATAATACTGCTGGGCTGCAATCCAGATTTTTTGTTTGTTTGTTTTTGCTCTTTGCTCATTCATTTTATTATTCTGAGCACTCTAGTTGATGACATCTTTGCTTTCTTCGTGTGTACAAGCCTTTTCGTTGTCAGGACAGTGTTTCTTTCAAGTATTTCAGATTATCTTTCTCAGACTTGCAGGTTTGTGCATAAGGTTTGTCGCTGTGATCTACAGAAGTCCCAGCCCTTGGTAGGAAGTCTGTCCATGGAAAAGAAAGTCCTCTGCTCATTTCTATGGGTTATAGAAATTCACTTCAATCATGATAGTTTTGTTTGTTTCTCGTCAGTGCCTGGAATTCTTCTTAGAGATAAATGAGTTGTCATTTCTTTTATTCTCTCTTTTATTTTTTCCCACTTGGAATGTAGATCCTTGCAAGACAGAACTTTTTTTTTAAGTGTTTTTTTTTTTCATAGGTGTCCTTCTGCCCTTCTACTTCTGGGTAGAGAACACTATTAAATAAACATCGTATGTAGGTACATTAACTCGGAGTGAGCCTGGGAGAGGCTTTTTTAATTATTATTATTATTATTATTAATAATAAACCTGAGGTGAGCGCTTATCTGGTTAAAGGAACTTCTTCTCGCTGGTCCATGGAAACTGAGGTGGCTTTGCTCAGCACCGAGGGCGTGAACGTGAGGAAAGAGTCCGTCCTGGTGGTGGCCGAGCAGCTAAAGTCCGACGGGGCGGCTCGCTGGGGCAGCCCGTTGGACTGGCCGCCGTGGCAAGCGAGGCAGGAGCAGGGGTTGCCGCCGGCACCGCTGAGTCCGTGCGCCGGGCCGGGGTAGAGCGAGGGGTGCCTGAAGGCGCAGAGCAGTTCGGGGCGCGGGTAGGGGTGCGAGAGCACCCGAAACGTGTCGAGCGGCCGCAGGGGGGTGCTGAACGGAGCGGCCGCGGAGGCCGACGTGGCGCCGATGCCCATGGGCGAGTAGTAGGGCAGGGGCAGGTGCGACGGGAACGGGTAGGGCAGGTTGCCCGTGGCCGCCGCGTGGCTCATCATGTAGGTGTAAAAAGCCGGGTCTGCCGGGTGAGGCCAGGTCATGGCCAGGCGCTGCCGCTTGTCCTTCATCCGGCGGTTCTGGAACCAGACCTGCGGGAGAGAGCGGGCAGAGCCGTCACGCTCCGCGCCGAGTCGCGCAACCTCCGCGCCCCTCACAGCGGGGCTGCCCGGCTCGTCCCGGCCCAGCTGAGGGACCAGGGCGGGAGGCTGCCGCTCGCTGGAAGGGTTGTCGTCAGGTGGGGAGGGTCGTCTAGATCTCTATAAATCTACAGAGAGATCCGCTAGGGCAACCCTCTTTTAGCGCTTTCTTTCACTTTCTTCCTCCTACGGCTGTTGCTGTTCTGCTCTCCCGGTGCCAGGACTCCGAGTGAGCTGAGCAGCTCCTTCCTAGCTCCTTGCAGGCAGAAATACCAGGCACTACTATGATCTTTCGTTTTATATATATATATGTATATGTGTATATATATATATATCATTTATTTTTATTTTATTTTATTTTGTTTTATTTATTTTTAAGGCAAAACAAAGTGAAGGGAAATGGACTTAGGAGCTGCTTCCTTTTCCCTCCCCCAAGAATTGACCGAGTTTTGTACTGGACTGAAAGAGGGATTAAAAATAATCTGATACGGAGAGGCTGGATTAGTGGTGCTGGCCCTGGGAGCTTCTCCCGCATTGCTTCTTGCTGCAGGGTGCAGGCAGGGCCAGGAAAGGGGCGGGGGGGCTGCAGGGGGAGAGAGGGAGGGTTGCCTTGCCCAAGTGCTTTCCCGAGTTTTTGGGAGGAAGTTTGGCCATATAGATTTATATCGTGCTAATTGGAAACATGTCCGAGCTGCGCGTACCTTGATGGTGGTTTCTGGCAGATTGAGGGCAGCCGCCAGTTCACATCTCCGGGGCCTGGACACGTAGTTCTCCCGGTAAAACTCCTTCTCCAGGCGGGCGATCTGCTCGCGGGTGAAGGCGGTTCGGTAGCGGCGCATCTGGTCGCTGGCGCTGCAGGCGAGCGAGCCCTGCGAGCCGCCGCCGCCGCCGCCCTTGGGGTGCTCCCCGCCGCCGGGGCTGCCGGCCAGCGCCTCGGAGCACGGCCCTGCGCGGGGAACGGGCACAAACACGCGGGTGTGACACGCGGGTAGGTGGGGGGCACCCCGACCCGGCTCCCCCCGCCACCCCGACGCCCTGCCACCCCGCGCACCTTGCAGGGCTGGGGATGCGGCGCAGGGCACCAGGGATAGGGAGACGGGGAAGCGGCATCGGAAGAGGGTTTAGCGGCTGTGCATCGCTCTGGTTGCAGGGTAGCCCCCCAGCACACGCACACATGCATATGTATGCACACACAAACCTGTATATGTATGCACACACACATGTATACGCATGCACACACGTGTATATGCACTGCCTGCTCCGCTGCCCCGCTCGCTTCCCACATGAGGAAGCCGCAGCATCCCCGGCCCCCTCGCAGGTGTGCGCGGGCCACCGGGCTCCCACAAGACCCTTAAGGGGCAAGATGGGGGGAATGCAGGCACCCTGTTCCCTCCAGAGGGGGTCAGGCCGTGGGGAGTCTCCCCTCGACCGCCAAAGTGCAGAATGGGATGTTTTCAACGAGCCCCTGGGGGAAGAGATGCAGCACCTAGCGCTGTCCGTGCTTGCCGGCCTCCCTTCCCAGTGATGGAGACAAGGGCAAGGAGAAGGAATGGGTTGTCTGGGGGTCCAGAGAGAGCTCTTCCCGGCTGGCAAGGTGGGAATAAGAGTGGGGGCAGGGGGCTAGGGGGGACTGACCTCTGCATTTGCTTTCAAATGCAACTCCCCCTCATTGTGCCAGAGACCAAAGGCAATTAATTCATTGGGACCATTTCCGAGCTGGCGCCACCGAGACATAGAAGTGACAAGGTAATTTGGATCTTTGGATCTCTACTCTTTTTTTTTTTTTTTTTTTTTTTTTTTTTTTTTTTAAGCCCAACGTTCAAACAAGGACCTCGCCGTTGCATTTTGGGCAGGCAGGAGCCGGCGAGCAATTTTACGGTCTTTATGGCCGCTTCCGCACTCGCCCGGGCACATTTCACCCTGCAAAACCACAAACAGCTCTCGGCCAGAAAACCCGTTTGATCTTGCGCTCCCACCCCCCCACCTCCCCTCACACACAGAGCCCGCCGGTGGGGGATATCGGAAGGGATTTCCTGGGGCAGGCACTGTCCAGGCAATGGGAAATAAATAATAAAAAGAAAAAAAAATAAAAAGAGATCGGGAGGGGAGGAGTGGGTAGTGGTCTAGGCCAAGGGGATTCTACAGGACAAGCTGCAGACCTGCTGCACACACGCTGGGAATCCTGACTCCCTTGCAGGGATGCGGGGGCTGCCTAGTGTCGTGTCCTCTGACACCCAGACAAGCCTCCCTCTCACAAGGATCCGAGGGGACGAAAATATCTAGCAGGAAACGAAACGAGACCCCCCACTCACCCCGACTTCCCTGTCTCTTCTTCGGTTGAAGTGGGGAAGACCCCCGCCAGCAGGACCCCCCGCCCCGAGTGCTGGCCCCCGAGCCCGGCAGGGAGGAGGGGGCTCAAGGAGTTGGGTACCTTTGCTGTGCTGGTACTCGGCGCTCCCCGTGGCGCAGTCCGGGGTGCAGCTCACCTCGATTTCCTCATAGAAATCCGACTCGGTGTCCGAGCTGCTCTGCTGTCCTTTGCTGGAGGGGGGCTCCGGGGCGGGGGGCTGCTGTCCGGCCGAGAGCAGGGCTGCCGCCGCCGAGCGGCTCTCCGTCACCGTCCCTGTCCCTGGCAGCACCTCGACCTCTTCTTCTTCTTCTTCTTCTTCGCCTCCGCCACCTCCTCCTCCTCCCGCTCTCTCCCGGGACGACAAGGGGCCAGGTCTGGGGCTGAGGCAGTTCCGATGGATCATCTTTTCCTGTGGCTCTTGAGCGGGGCTCCCCACTGCTTCGGACAAATTAGACACCCTCTTGCCAACTAGAGCGCCAAGTTGTGTCCCTTCCAGAAACATCACCATCTCCTTCCTGGTTTCCATGGTGGCTCTGCTTAAGGGAGGGGGGAAAGAAATCTCGATCTCTTCCCCCCCTCCAACTCCCGCCCCAGCCCCGTGCGAACCCAGCAGCCCCTCTCCTGCCAAAGCAGAGGAGCAGGCGGTGAGATAGGGTGACCTTGTGATGCGAGCGCTGCTCTGCGCTGCGCTGCTCTGGGAGGGATCACCATTGCCCTCTTCTTTCTAAGCTGTCATCCTCACTGGTGCAGTCGTCATTACAGTACCACTGGTGACGCCACACATTGATTGCCAGTGGATAAATAGAAACGTCTGCCATGAGGAAGATGAAAGGAAGAGCCGGAGCTAATGGGCTAAATGCGTGATGCACCAGGTGTAGGAGCCCGCCATGGAGAGGGAAGTGTGAAAAAGAGATGCATATGGAGTTGAGCTGCAAAGAGTTTGTAATATGCGGGGCGAGTTCCGCAGAGGGAAGCCTTGCTTAACAATTAAGCAGTCTTTTGATTGCTTTAAGGCACAACCTTGATGTAAAAGCGAGGCGAAGATCCCTAGCTGCGTCTTGGAAGTGAGAAGATACTCAAGCCTCTTCCCTCGGTGCATTATTTATTGCTGGCAATCAGCTTCCGCATAACTGCATATATAAGGCTTTACGAATCCTTTACAAACTTGAGGATAAGGAAATGCGCCGCTGACCTTTGAATGTAGAAATAACCTTATAGGGTTTTTTTTTTTTTTTTTTTTTTTTTTTGGGGGGGGTGGTGGGGGGTGGTGGGGTTTGGTTTCCGCTTGGTATAACTTTTATTTTCTTAATTTT
>JAVCKT010005702.1:0-10427 GCA_032273925.1 Rhynchotus rufescens | reverse complement strand
AAAAAAAAAAAAAAAAAAAAAAAAAAAAGGAGAGTTTCATTTTAATGTCTTTAAATGAGGCTAAAGTGTTTTAATGGCAGACTCCAGCAGTATACATGGATGAAAAGCCCTTTTTGGACTTAGGCAGTACATGTATTTGAATTCAGTGGGAGTTGTGATGTCGTCTTCTGCTGTTGGTTTTGTTTTATTTGTGTCTTGCTACATACAACTTACAGTATAATTCTTAATAAAGAAAGCCTAGATGCAGTTTGAAACTCTTTCCTTGCAGCAGTAGTTAGTATACTTAATACTATAACAGATATACTATAACCTGATCCCTGCAGAACATGGAAGTCATTTTTAGGTATGTGAGTGCTGTTTTTGATCATCATCAAACTCACTAAGTACATAAAATACAGTGCGTTATGGTTGGAGTGCTAAACACAGGGGAAACACACAATTGATTTGTGCAAATTAAATTGTATGAAAATCAGAAAAGATAAAAGTTCTATCTTTCATAATTGAAAATGATACATTCTCTACCAAATCTTCTGAAAAAAAAAATGGTGTGATTGGAACCATACACACACACACACAAAAAATATCTTGATGTTTGGGTTTGGACATACGATGTAACTCATTTTGATCTCATTACATGAAAAGAAGTTGTTTGATAGCAGTATTTGAAGCACAGTTTGCCTAATATACAGCTTCTGGCATATGTTTTAATAATTCACAATAATTCTAAATATTTTTTATTATTGTTATTTTAAGAAATAATTGATTGCATAGAATCATTCTTTACTGCTCCCTTCCAAATATCATCATTTTTGCACTTACAGTCATACTGAGATTCGCCTTCTGTATTGCTGAAATATTAGTCTCCTTTCAAAAGCTTCTCTCTCCATTTTGGATTTTTCTGCCAGATACTGGCACAGCACGGCTGCCTATGCAATTGCCACCGAAACAAATGGGAAAGTTGAAGATCTTCCACCAACTCACCACGAGGTGTACCAGTGGCCTGAGGATCTGCTTAAGCCTGATCTTGTCCTTCTCCTGACTCTCAGTCCTGAAGAGAGGACACGGAGGCTGCAGGGCCGAGGGTTGGAGAAGACAAAAGAAGAAGCTGAGCTGGAGACCAACAACTTGTTTCGCCAAAAGTACGCCTTAATGAGGGATAAGATCAATCTTGACTCCTTTTGACTCAGCATCGAAAAGTCTTTCTGCTCACATTATTGAGAATGATTTTCAAGATGTTTAGGCTTTGGGGATTTGGAGGACAAGGAGAGTAAATTCTATTATTTCTCACTGAAAATCTCTTTTTGAAAGATGTGGGTGGAGAGTTTTATTCTCTTGCAGGGGAGTTTGGAATTAAAATATTGTCATCTTTGGCATTGCTGCTTCTCCTCCTCAGATTTTTTTTAAGTGTCTATGTGACATGCTTGACGTTATATGACATCTGATGAGTCATGAATATCACATTGGTGTTTTCTGTGTATGTTTACATATGAAATGGGTATATGAGGTGTCTGCACAAGGCTGGCAGATATGGTAAAACTTATCCTTTCTGGATCCTTTCTGGACTAGCAGCTAGAAGTTAAAAGAGATACATTGAGTATCTCGAGCATTACTAGGCACATGTGTTGAGACAACTGCTAGATATCCTAGCTGAATCGCTCCCTGGACTCCCATGTTTATGCTGGTTACAGAGCATCAGTGTCTGCAGTAGAAGCTGAGACATCCAATGCACATTTCCATGCAGATGATTGAATATAGCTACCTGCACCTACAAACCTCAAAGCTGAAATCCGCCTCTAGGGTTTGATATTTCTGGAGATGACATACCTGGAGAATATACATTGCCTAATATGACGTAAACTCTATGCAGACACGGGTCCAGGCAGCTGAACATGCAGAAGGACAGGTGAGCTGAGGGAACACAGTGCCATTTAAGAATCTTCATTTAAGAATCTTTTTTTCTAAATCTTTTTTATGTGTTTCATTCCTCTATTTCTCATTGCCTCTAAGAAACCTTTTTTTATTTCTATTTTTAAATAATATTAACCTGGATATGACAAACTTGAGTCTTCTCTCAACTGCTTTTATAGCATGAGACCTGAATGTTTGACTTTATTAATTCTTGGAGGAACACAGAAAATGCTATTAATTACTCTTTCACATCCTCAGAGGCTAACTATGGGAGAAATTTGTTTTGTGAGAAAGTTTCTACTCTAAGCAAGGAGGTTTTCATTGTATTTTCAGTTTCAGCAGCTGTTTGTAAGTGAAGAATTAGGAGGTGCTAAATGGACGGTTAGCCAGGTTGATTACAAGAAAGGTTTAAGTGATTAGAATATGATAAGGTTAAGTGAAAGGGTTACTTGCACTTTCTGCAGTTCTCTAGTGACTCCAAGCTTAGGTCACTTAGGTGAGCAGAAATACACAATATCATGTCATGTAATGCACAGATGCCACACCTGACTCTGAATAAATGCAGCCCAGGTATTATAAGCAGGCTGTCTAGTGTGCTGCTGAACCATACCATTTCCAGCACCCAAGGTATTGAAAAAAAATAAGTAAATACTTATTATTATGATATGAGAATATTGATAGGGCTCTGTAAATCAGTATCATGGAAAGAAGCTCTTTGAGGGTCTTACCACAAGAGTTACTTATGAGTTGTTGCTCTTTGCAGTAGATGTCATTCATATTTTGCTATTGCTTTTTTCTGTGTCAATACTTTTCCCTGAGATGATAAATAATTATGCCAGTTCATATTTCTGCAATCTGTGGTTTCATTTCTCTTGTTTTGTTTTTAACAGAGTTGAAGAGTCGTACAGAAGGATGGTGAATCCTGCATGCCAAGAGGTTGATGCCAGCCCCTCCAAGGAAGAGGTTCTCAAGACCGTGTTACAACTAATTAAAAAATACTGTGTTCTGTGAAAACAAATGGTGAGTAACAGCACTTAAAGATACTTTTTATGTGTTTCCTCCTACGAATGAGTCTTTTATTTCTCCTATCTACAGTAAGTGTGGCAGGTTATCTGTTGCCTAGTATACTTTTCTGTATAGGGCAAAATACAGTTCCTGTGTTGTTCATTATTCCTAGCAAAGCCACTAACATACCTCGGTGTTGTATGAGGCACATGAGGGCAGCATGACATTTCAGGATGCATCATCATATTGCATTATGTCAAGGAGAACCTGCTTCTGTTCGTTGTGTGTTCCAAAATTTGGTAGGTTACAGTAGAAATATTAGATGTAGAGGAGATGCTGAAATTTAATCCATCAGAAAACCAATAAACTGATCATAACATTTAGGAATAAAGAATCTGGTGGCCAAATATTTGCTGGAATAGAGGATAAGCAGACACTTCTGTGATGAGCATCCTCTAAAAAATGTGTACTAATAAGGGACAGTAAGCTTCTAAGTCCATGGAGAAGCCTGTTGAAGTAAATATCAATTAACTTCAAAGGAAAACAGGATAATGCTGTCACATTAGAAACAGAGATTGGAGAGAAACCTGAAATTAAAAATATTTGGTCAGTAACTACTGAAATATTTTTCTGTGCAGCATTTTTCTGTCCTATTAATAAGCTTGTTATTGTGAATTTTTCTTTTTTTGAGAGAATGTGAAATTAAAAAAAAATGAGAATATGAACAATGAAAATGATTGTACTTTTTCTTTCTTGTTTTGTTTTATTTGTTTGTGTTCCCCATGTGGTGAATGTGAAAGCAGAAACTATCAAGACCTCCGTTCTGCAATGACGTATTTTTATGCATCTGTTTCATTATCATTATTCTTAAGTATAAAACAAAACATATATGTAAGTGTCTGTGAGCTCAGAGATGAACAGCAGTTCAAGAAAGAACCTTAATAAAATGTCATTTTATTTAAAACACTGCTTATGCTTTCCTCAGTTAAGTACAATTATTTATGAATCTATCCTGGCAGTAAAAGTGTACTCAGAATTATAGTCCCTATATTCAGTCTGTATATGCAAAGGGGGAAGGTGGCAGCAAGAAAAAGCTTCCAAAATCCATATTGTTCATCTAATTATGTTTTATTAAGGTATTAATATGTTTGAGTATATGTAATAAATTTGTACTTTTTATTAAAAGGTGCTGTTGTATTTGGCTTATTATTTATACAGCACTAGCGCTGGGATTCACAGCACACGTAAGTGAGTATAAGTACTTAGTGTAGATGATCTGCTTCATGTTCCTGCCACATTTTTGTTCACGATATCTAAAAAGACTTTATTAATATATCTTTGGCTTTACAATTGCTGTGTAGCACTGGTAGCAAAGGCGTGTAACAAATAAAGAGGTTTGTTCTGGCTGCTGAGGAGCAGCCACATGTAGGACAGCAGCAACATGAATACTCAGGAATTTAATTGAATTCCACCTGCTTAATGTGCCTTGTGCGAGAAGTCATTTTACTGGAAGTTTGACGGCCACAAGAGGTCAGGATTCTGGTTTCATTGCTGAAAAAGCTGAAGTTCTGAGTAATTCCACGCAGATGCAGGAACTGAGGCTGCTGCTTACAAAATGGAAGCATTTTTTCAGTAGCTTTAAGGTGGGAGCACTCATTTAAGCAGGGAAGAGGGAATATGAGCCAGGCTGGGCTCTGCAGGGAGATCCCACAGTAGCAAAAAGAGCATTCCTGTTTTTCACGCTTCCTGCCACCAAATTCCATCTGAGGCCAGAAGTTGACTGGTGCAGTGAAGGCTGCTCCTTATCAGTTGTCCTCAAGGTATAGATCACTCCAGGGCATTTTTAATTTATTGCTATTCAGGTAAATTCACTAGTTAGCTATTTTTTCTAGTTATTTGCTGAGATCTGGCTTTAGGATTCCTTTTGCAAAGATCCTGATAGTCCTAAGAGCGTTTCGGAGCCCCAGACCAGAAAATCAACTTTCAATTCAAGCTTCTCAGTAGATCTAATAAAACCAGCAAATCCAACCCTTTCTCCGGACTTTTATATCAGGGAATTTTACAGAGCAATTTATTTTACTGTATAGAACTCACCATAATCTTATTTGCTTTTTTTTTTTTTTTTTTTTCCCCTTCTCAACAGTCCAGGAAGCCATAGATACTTATATAAGATGGTATTAGTTGCCTAAACATAGACATCCTGGGCCAATTTAGTCCTCTCTAAGGATTTTAGCACCTCCCTGTGGTATCTGAGATGTCTGTGTAGGGCTGCCAGAGCTGACACGAGACATTTGGGTGACCCGCTCATCCACACAGGGGCAGCTGGTGGCCTGCGGGGATACCATATGGTGTCTAAAATGGCACTAGTTGCCCATTTAAGCAGGGAGAGAGATAGAAAAACAAATAGGCAGCCTGTTTGGGCTATGCCGATGTTAGCAGATGGTGTGGAGCAAGTAGGGCAGATCTCTGATGCAGAAGAGCCGGTGCCGAGGACCCAGTATGTGCCCCATGTGCGTTTCAGTGATTTATTTTAGACTAACTTTAATCTGGTCGCATGGGCAGTCTCATGGCAGCAGCTGTGGCGCACTGAGTGTGCTCCTAGACCGTATCTCTTGGTTTAGTTTCATCTGGACAGAGTCCAGGTCACACACGCCAGAACTGCTCCTTGAGGCAAAACAGAATGTGGAAAAGCGGGATGATCTCAAAAAAACCCCTTAAGGAGCACATACCTGATCTAAACCAAGATGCTAATGTGGGTGCACCTCTAGTCTTTGTATGTTATAGATGGAGTGGAAAGGTTTGCCTGGAACCAAAACGTACTTCGGATCTGTAATCCATTATACTAACAGGACAGGAAGAGTTTGAAGAGTTTGAAGAAAAACATAAATAAATTGAAAAATAAACCAAGGTCTTATCAAGTCAGGGCAGGGGAACACTAAACTCCCGTTTCCCCAGTCTTCAGATTAAGGACTAATCTGGAACATACCACAGCTCCTTTTGGCCCGAGATCCTAAGCTTCTCTCAGGATCTGGCCATGGAGATGGAGCAGAAGGAAGAGCAGATCCTGGTGCTTGCTGGAACCCAGAAAGACAGGGAGAAGCCCATTTGCTCACCCAGTCCTGCAAGCAATAAATGCTGCTGTCAAAAGGTATCTAAACCACTATCCTAAGCATATATTAAGCAATTTACATACAAATCCATGATTCATAAAGTAGGAGTCACCGTGCTGACTTTCTGAAACCAGCACACAGTATTTGGAGACACAGTAATTATTTTTGTGGGTTTTGTTGTTGTGTTTGTTTTTGTTTTGTTTTGTTCTTGTTTTTTTTTTTCCTTGGTCCATATTTTACAAAATCCCTCAACAATATTAGGAACTTCCTCAGATTTGCCACAAAATACGCCTGCTGCATCTGCTATCAATGCCTGACACTTTTGGAAGCAGGAGAATCAGGGCTTAGATGGAAGGAAAAATGTCTTTGTTCAAGCCCATAGCAAACAAAGGACTCCAAAGGCTTTTCCATTTTTTAAAGGAATGAATAATTGGTAGTTGTCTGTTAAAATTCATTAGCTTTTTCAGTCTCAAATCCTCTCTTTTCTTAATTTGAATATTTGAAGAAATGCATAGGGCTGAATTGTTGCTGCAGGGGGCTGTGCTGACTTTGATCTTTTAAATGGAAAACTATGTTCAATAAAATTAAATCAGTTCTTTTATAAAGACAAAGATCATCACTCTCTGGCTTAATTTAACTAAACAGATGTTGGATTTATGTAAATATGCAGGCATTGTAATGTGAAACAAAAGCTAGAATACCCTGTCAATAGTGTAAAAATGCATTTTGTATTACCAGCTGGTCAGTCATGAACTTTTTTTCAGCCACATAGACAGCGCATGTCATGTACTCTAAAGCCAGTGAAATATGATGGAAAATGTCCCTGCATCTGCAAACTCATTGCTTATGAAAAGAGCGAGCCAGATAAAGCCCCAATTTAAGCACCAGACAGGTATAAAATGAACTCCAGTGGGGTAATTTACTCTTTCTGTTGTCGTCCTTCTCCCTGGGGCCTGCTGTACAGGTGAAAGGTTAATGCAATCTGCATATTTACTTCAGCTTTGAGGTTTTTTTCTTTCATTAAATTTTCTGTGATTGAATGTGCATATCTTTCCTTGAAACAAGAAAGAACTACAGAACCGAGATCAGATCTCATAGCTGCAAGTCTTCTGGGCCAGGGAATCCAGGTATTCTGTCATTGACATCAATAAACTTAAAAAAGTCTTCTTTGACTCCAGTAGCTCTACCAGTCAGGCTTACATTCAATGGGAAGAGTGGGATATATCATGCTTCAGATGGGACTCTCTGGATGTACCACGCTCGTTATCTCACTGTTTGCTGCAAGGAATACTCAGCGTATCGGCAGACTGTGTTGCTAGTGCACTTGCAGTGTGTCTGTCTGCATCCTGCTGCACGCATCCCTCAGTCCCAGAACATGTGCAAGCTTTCAAGGTGAACGCTCCAAGCCAAGAAATATCCTGGTGGCCAGTGGAAGCTCCCAGTCCATAGAGCTGGCAGGAGACCTAGCAGGGACTTCCAGCACCTGAACATCCCATCCCTTCCTCCATCCCAGAGAGAAAATAACAACAACAAAACAATCCAAACAATTTAAGATTTCTTTTAGTTCTCATTCCAAAATGGGATGAACAGATTATCTCTCAAACTGGGGCAAAAAGCGTCTCCATGCTAATATTTTTATCCAAGCTTTGACTGCAGCAGTATTTTTAAGGGAGGTGATCTCATAGCTCTGTCTTTTCTGATAAGACAGACATAGATGCCCTTGGCAATGTAGCTTATCTATTATTTTTGTGTATTACACATGTATGTTGCCCTAACACTTTGCGTGTTGCTCTGCTCTTGTATTTTCCATACTAGATTTGTGGGTAAGTGGAAAATAGGCTACTTCAGTGATGCAAAAGCACTTACAGTTAGCTTTTATTTATTGGTTCTCAGCTTCTGAACTACTGCTGGGTTTAACAATGGCATTTGGGATCAGAGATGTTTAAACTGATTCACTTGGCTTCACCAGCTTCCGAGTTACCAGCAGTTCCCTTACAAGTCTTGAACATAGCAGAGTTCACTTGCAGAGTTCATCTGCTTTTAAATTACATCTGACTGCCTCCAAAGAGGTATCATCTGTGCAACAAACTGCTCTCAAGGTACTGCAAAAGCCTCTTTTCTGTATGTGTGGGAGTTTCACTGAGCAGAAAGCTAGGAAATGATATGAAAGTCATATCTGCATAGGAAATTAAAACTTGTTTATCCGCAGCTGAAATTCAGAGAAAGCACCTATATGCTGCATTGTCAGCAATCGCCTAACATAGATTCACTTCCCAAAGTGTTTGATGTTAAATACGAATTGTTAGGTGTATCACAAAAGTTTTCCAATAAATCTGAATCTGTTGTGAAAAAAAAAAAAAGAATAGAAAAACTGTTCTTGGGATAAGTTCCTAGAGATATTTGATCTATAGGACAGATTGTCAGGATGATTTCACAATATTCAGAAAAGACTGTTAGGGAGATGGAAGTTGTTACCTTCTTCTTCTTTTGCAAATAAGCTCTTCATGGCAGTGCTTTCCAGGGCAAAATAGAGCAGTTTGAATCACTGTCTTGCAGAAGGGGAGAAGAAAGATCTGTAGCCATGTGTACACACAAATTCACTGGCTAAAATTGTTTCTGATGATGTAAAATTGTTTCTGATGTAAAATGTGTTTCTGATGTAAAAATGTTTCTGATGATGTAAAATTGTTTCTGATGATGCTGTTTCCCAGCACTGTGTCAGAGGATGCTGCACATACCTCAGAAACGTGATCAAACAAAAATCCAGGAGGCTACAAAAATTGCTCAGAGAGAATAAGGAAAAGCAGGGGAAGTTTTCCAGACAAACAGAGCAACCTGAGAACTGCCTCCAGGCAGCAGCCCACCACATTGAGAGAAGGTCTGAGCTGGTGAGCAAGTGGTGAGGGCTGCAGCACTCAGCCGGCGGTATAATAAAGAGGCAGGAAAAATGAGAGATCTGTCATCTGTTGTCATCATTGCTGAGTTGGAGCTGCTGAGTGCACACCAACTGTATTGGGCAGGCAGCTTCTGCTGGCTTTTGGGGTGTAAGTTTGAAAGAAACTAAACTTTGCTAAGAGGAGAAGACAGAGGAACAGAAATATTACTAAATCAAATAAGCTATGGGAAAAAAATGGAGAAAATGCAAAGGTTAGAAACATGCCTGTTTTAAGAGCCACACAATCAGCTGCCTGTGATTCCATTGCTTCCATTGTCACATGGAAGCAAGATTGCGAGGATGCAAGGATATGAGATTGGATGAATGCCACCCTGAGTAGTGTCAACGTGTGCATGTGTCTGCAAGCGTGCGGGGGAAGGGGATGGATAGGCAGTTAAATCTGTGATTACATATCCTGGTGAAATGGCAGGAAGTTTTTCAAATGCCTTCCATGTGGGAATTTCATATGCATCCTTATGGGATGGCCTCTGTCATCCCATAGTCAGCAGATCCCTCAAGTTGCCTCCAGCTGCCTGTTTGTATCTTTAGTATGGAGAAAGCCTAACTTGTTCCCTGGAAGCTGCCATGAGTACGCTGTTCCACATATCAACTTTACTTCCCTCAACCCTCAATCCATCCAATGCAATTCCAAAACCACTGGAAAAAAAATATTCAGTTAGCTGTATGATGCTTTAGGAGAGTGTGACTTCTTTCACACAAGAAAGAAAATTTAAGTGATTTTCTGACTGTTTTAGATGAGGGCAAGAATACTCTCATTTTGAAAGCAATTTTAGCCAAACTCTGATCTGGGAAAAGAAAAAGGGGTGAACCTCTTAAGACAGGGATCTGACCTGGTTAAATCTATTCCCAGAATATGTTTTGTTGATCTGTTGCATAAAGGAAAGGCATTTCTGTGCCTGTGCTACTAAGGTAAGCAAATCTCAGTTAGTTCTTTCACCACCAGGGTACCACTACAATAAGGTTGCATTTCTGGGCAGATCTTAGTGATGTAGCTGGTAGGGAGTAGGAATTAACATGGAGTTTGTGTTTAATCCTTCCTTTCTGTATCTCTGAAGATGCACAAGCTGTGCACAATTGCTCTAATGAGCTCCTTGATCCATGGATGGTTACATGGATGTGTGCTGCATGTGCAAAATGCAGCCACCTCGTTCACAGTTCAACTTCATCTTTTACAACTATATATATATAGAGAAATATATATATAAAAATGTGCTGTTTTTAGACACTTGAGCCTTGCAAAAATCCAGATGTATGTTTGTAAGCACATTAACTTCCGAGCAGGTGCTCACAAACAGGTTGATATCAGAATATCAGAACATGGACTGTTAGTTAAGGCAGTACCTCGCAGTTACCACAGAGGTGCATACACATCTGCTACCCTCTTGAACTCAATAACAGGAAACATAGAATCATAGAGCTATAGAATCATTATGGTTAGAAAAGACCTT
>JAVCKT010005697.1:0-10394 GCA_032273925.1 Rhynchotus rufescens | reverse complement strand
GGTTCGGCCCGGCTCGGCCCGGTTCGGCTCTGCCTGGCTCGGCCCGGCCCAGATCGGCCCGGTTCAGCTCGGCTCGGCCCGGCCCGGCCCGGCTCGGCTCGGCCCGGTTCGGCCTGGCCCGGCCCGGCTCGGCTCGGCCCGGTTCAGCCTGGCTCGGCCCGGCCTGGCTCGGCCCGGCCCGGTTCGGCCTGGCTCGGCCCGGCCCGGTTCGGCCTGGCTCGGCCCGGCCTGGCTCGGCTCGGCCCGGCCTGGCTCGGCCCGGCCTGGCTCGGCTCAGCCCAGTTCGGCCCGGCCTGGCTCGGCTCGGCCTGGCTCGGCTCAGCCCGGTTCGGCCTGGCTCGGCTCGGCTCAGCCCAGTTCGGCTTGGCTCGGCCTGGCCCGGCCCGACTCAGCTCGGTTCAGCCCAGTTCAGCCTGGCTCGGCCCGGTTCGGCCTGGCTCGGCCCGGTTCAGCACGGTTCGGTTCGGCCCGGCTTGGCTCGGTTCAGCTCGGCCCGGTTCGGTTCGGCGTTCCTGCTACCGGAGCAGCTCGGGCGTCCCCGGCGCTGCGGGCGCCTCCTTCCCCTCTGGCTCCAGGGCATTTTGGGGGACCTGGTCCCCGGTCAGCAGAGGGGCCGGGCAGGTTTCGGCTCCTGCGGCCACCGGGCAAAGCCGGGTCGCTGTGAAAGCCAGAACCTCCAGGGTGGATGATGCGGCTTCGTCGTGAGCCAGATAAAACTCCTCGTCGCTCCCAACGAAGCTTCCTTGTGCTCCAAGTGCAGCACATAGTTTAGTTATGGATAACTAAAAAACAGAACAGCATGTTTTTTCACTTGTTAATTGTGTGATGCCTTAAAAAAGCAGCAAAAGCAGTAATTTTTTTGTGCTTTGTCTCCACAGGATGAGTTTTTGGATGTGATCTACTGGTTCCGGCAGATCATCGCGGTTATTTTGGGCATCATCTGGGGAGTAGTCCCGCTGAAGGGATTCGTGGGCATAGCAATGTAAGGTTTATTTCCTTTCCTGTTTCATGTATTTTCCCCACATTTTTTTCTGTCTGTTTTCAAGCTGTGTTACAGCTAGTGCACTGGCCAAATGCAGTGTTAGTCTGTTTTACCTCTTAAGGTCAACGTTACATTTCAGGCTGTTACTTGCCATGAACTGCTCTTCATAAAAACGGGTCTCTTTCTATCCCTTTGACCTTAGTCAGGTCATGCTTTCACTATTATTATTTATGAAAGAGAGGGAGAAAGGAGCAACAGGAAAGGTATCGCTGACTCGTGAAGTAGGCTGTTCCTGCCTGTGTGAAGAGGGTCTAATAGCATGGGGTGTAGTGGGACCCTCTAGGAAGTGAGGAGATCCACTGGGCCAGGAGCCCCCCTTGGAGGGGGGACGCTGCAGGTAGACAAGAGAGGGCAAAGCGTCCTCGAAGACACCAGAGAGGGTTGGTAAAACCCGAGCGGGCCGCAGCAGAGGTGGTGCCACCGCACGCGGGCGACCAGCCCGAGGCCTCTTCTTTCGAGGGGCGCCGTGGGGCAGAGGAGAGGCTTAGGGGGGCCTCACGGGACCGTGGGGTTCCCATCACCTCCTAGCCAGTGTCTGAAAGCTGCAGGGAGCTCCCTAAGGTTTAGGGTGGCCCCTCGGGTCCGCAGAGATCAGGGGAGCGCGGCTCTTCCCTGTGGTCTTTGGGGGTGCTGTGTGTGTTTGGGGCAGCCTGCTGCTTGCCGGGATCTTTGCCGAGGCTCGAGTCGTGGCCCGGTGTTTGGCTGGCGCTGGTGTGGGGTCAGGTTTGTGGCTCCTGTAAAGCTATCCGTGGGTTTCTAGCGCTCACGCTGCCTGCTGTTCTCGTGCAGAACCAAGTAGTTTAGTCCCGTCATTCCCCAAGACATGGAAAGAGAAACCACGTGTGTAAAACCTGGATTTCTGTTAAGTACAACACTGCAGCTATCTTACTGAGTCTAAGTAGCAGCTACATGGGGGTGCATTACTTAGACAAGGGCCTTATTCCTAAACATTTGAGGCAGCCTAACTCGTGTTGTCTTTGTTCACATCCCTGAGTGCCAGTCGGGCCCAGTTCTCTTACCACTCACTTGCTTCCTTGAACTGGAGCCCCTGCTCTATCAGCTGCAGTAATAGACAGTGGAGTACACAGGTACATTGGTTCCTGTGGGGCAGTAATAAATGGATTCACTCAACAGGCTGTGCCTGCTTCCTACCTTCGAGTAGGAAATTTTGGTAAATGTGTTTTAGATTTTTGGCACAAAAATATAAGGGGAACTGATGCAGCCAGATTTCTGCTACTGGCCTGTTTAAGTTGGCATTCACTTATACCACAGGTTTGTGTGGTTACACGAGCAATGATTCTGCTGGTATTAGAAACAAAATGGATGTAGAACATACATCCCCCTCAGGATCTCTTGGAGCTGTTCCCAAGGGCTAAGACTAATAGCTGGGATACTAGTGGTTGAATCGTTCTCTTTAGACTCCATAGTCTGACCAGTTCTAGCTACTTTGCTCAAGTGTCCTCGTCTAGACATTTTATATCAATGATACTGAAGTGCCTGGAATCAACCCCTTCTGTGCCTAATCCACCAGCTCCAAATCTGGTGGAAACGTCTCCAACAGTCTGGCTTTCCCAACAGCACTTCCGTCACTGATCGCCCATGGGTGTTGTCCTGTGGGAGCAATCCAGGTGCCCTTGGCTGCTATTAGCGCTCCGCCCTCAAATCGCAGTGTAAAATTCCCGAACTCCAGAGGTGCAGGTCCCCAGGCAGCCCCTCGGGAAGGCCCTGGGCGGCTCTTGCTTGTGTTGTGCTCCTGACAGGAGAAGCCGGGGGGTCACGGAGCCCGAGCCTCGAGCTCGCCGGCTCCTCGGCGCACGCGCTCGGAAGCCGGTCCTGCTGGCTCTGTGCCGCGCGGCCGTGGCCACCCTGGTCAAGGTCAGCTGGTAGATGCACGTGTGCTGTAGTGCCCCGTGGTGGTGACACAGCAACATCAAAATTAGTGGTGTAACACGTGAAAAACGGGATAATGTTGTGAAGGTCGGATAGCCCTGGTTTTCGCTGACGGCTCCATTCCTGCACGCCAGTGAGCACACTCACTGTAGGGGGCTTGCAGCAGGCCGGTTGAACAGGAGCTTTCATTCATTTATCCAGCAGTTCTTGGGAAGGAAACGAGCTGACGTGGCCCTTGGATTGTGTCCAGGCCTCAGTAATGATTAAATCCCCTGCATAGGTTCACACAAGCCTTTCTGCCAGCGTGTTGCTGAGCCCGTTGCCTGCACTCCAGGGTGCCCTGTGAGGTGTCTGAGTTCCCCGGAGCGTCTGCTGGCAGGCTTGGCTCCCATCTCCCATTGAGCTTCGTCCCCGCAGGGTGCCCCGTCATGCCCCTTCGTGGCCCGTGCCAGCTTCTGGCCGTACCGTTGAGCTGAGCTCAGTGGGGTGAGGGGGGAGCCCGTTCCCTAGGCTGGCTGCCGAGCTCCCCGGCCAGCAGGGTGTCAAGCTGATCCGCCAAGGGAAGCGCAGCCCCGTTGTGGAGTCGTGATGTGGAGCTTGCAGTATCTGAGAGGGTTTTGGAGCCTCTGCTGAAGGTCAGACCTTGTCTGGCTGAGATGGGTCTGGCTGGCCCTAGTGTCTGGATTTGCACTGGCCGTTCACATGTCAGGCCCTAGCATGAGCCGTGTGGTAGGCCCAGAGCTTGACGGGCCTTTGGACCTTCTTCTAAATTCTTCTGTGGCAGGAAAGTGAAGGAGTAGCAGGGAATATATCTAAGAAAAAAATTTGTGGTAGAAAGGGAAATCTAAACACTTGAGTCTCCAAGAAGAGCTATATGTGCAGACTGCCCAATCTAAAATGTTCTCCTTAACAGGTATATAATAACAGTTACTTAGCCATCCATTAATTCCCAAGGCACCTTCAGATACGAGTCAGTTCCTGTGCTGAGCATTAATAGGAATTAAAATTAATTAGAAAAGCGCAAAGCTCCGAAGCTGTACGTGGCTGGCTGCTGTGACCGTGCCAGGCGCTGCGCTGCCTGGTGCTGCTCAGCGTGGTGGCTGTGGGTGCCCTGCGGCCACCGTGCCAGCCGTGCCCGGGGACCCCTGTGCTCTCCCTATGGGAGTTTAGCTCCCTAATATCTCTCTCTCTTTTTTTTTTTTTCTTTTCCTCCAGATTCTGCCTCATCAATGCTGGTGTTCTGTACCTCTACTTCAGTAGCTTCCAGCAGATAGATGAGGAGGAGTATGGTGGAACGTGGGAGCTGACAAAGGAAGGATTCATGACATCATTTGCACTCTTTCTGGTAGTGTCTCTCGTTCCCTTTAAGCTGCTCTGTGAGTTGAATTGATGTGCTTGCCGCGCTAAAACCCCTGCGTAGAAGAGCAGGTACCTGGTACATAGATAGGAGAAAGGTTAACATGATCTAATAAATAGGGTTCATCAGCAAAGAGAATCCTCAAATCTACTGGCTATGAGGTAACCTGCCTATGAGGTAACAGAGGAGGAGGAAGGAACAGGCAGACACACTTCTGCACCCACCACTTCACTTTTATGCCTTCCTCTCCTCTATCACAAATACGCTGCTGCCCAGCTCTGGTGGAGCTTCCTCTGGAGCTGTTTATTTTCCAAACTGAGTTCATGTTTGAGCCTTTACATTCCCTCCCTCCACCAAGCCACTGAATATGCTCGTGAGGCAAACGCTCCTGGTTGGGTGGTGCCTCTGAAACAATGTCAGTGTTTTGAGAGAACTTTAGGGCAGAGACATTTGCCTGGAAACCAAGCTAGTTGAGTGCCCCAGATCACGGGGCACGGTGATCCTGGTGTCTCCGAGCCGGCCTCAAAGCCGAATTCAGTCTGCAGTCCTCTCTTGAGAGCTGGGTGTGAGGTTTGCTTCGGTGTTTGAGGCCTCCCTAGAGGTATCAGGATAACCTCAGCTTCCTCTCCTCTCCACAGGTTGTTTGGATAATCTTCTATACTGCCATCCACTACGACTGACACAGTCTGCAGCCCTTGCCTGTGAAATCTGTCTTCAGTAAATCAAGAAGGTTTTAATAAATCATCATCTCTGGCAGACTGGTGGGAAGGTGGGGGAGGTCAAAGCAGCTCCCTCCTGTTCCAGCGGTCTGAGGAGCCTGGGCAGGGTTTTATACAGCTGCTGCTCGCTGGAACTTTTAAAAGCCATTGATGTTCTCACAAGCGGTTCAAGACTGTTCAACTTCGAACTCTTCCTGTGACTGTAGCCAGTAACTGTGTCCAACTTCTGTATGCTGAAGGTTGCATTTGATAATTTAACGTGTGTATGCCCTCTGTTTGAGATCTGTTATTAAATCCTGACTTGTCTTCCATTGTTGTCCTTCAGAAAAAGAGTTTTAAAAAGCCGTTGTGAGGCACCTGGGAGGAAGGCCCTGCAGCATCCAGGATGAGTTCAGTGGCTGTCCTCCAGCACCATTGAAGTGACCAGGTCTGACTCGATTAAACAGACTATGTTGTCACCATTTCTAAGATTTCTCTTTTGTTTTATGCTTTTTCGCCAGAATATTCAAATGGTCTTTGTTGAAGATGGTTTTTAAGCAACTTTCCTGGGAAGAATTTATAATTAATTGATTAATGAATGTTTAACTTGAAAATAGTATTCAGGAGAAATTTCACTGCATTCTGTTAGCCTGGCTATTAACTCAGTTGCTGGAGCTTACTGCAGAGTTCAGGAGTCCCGATGGATATTCATTCTGGAGGTAGCCTTCGAAAGGTTAAGCATTTCAATTCCAGAATAATTTTTAAGATGTTGAATGAAGTGAGATTCAGATGATCTTTTTTGAGGAAATGCAGGACACTAAGACACAACTGAGGCAGCTAATATCTTAAAGACAGAATTACTAACTTGGATATCAGGCATGCTCAGTAAAATACAAGGCCTCAAAATCAGAGGTTTTCTTTTGCTTAATCACTCAATAGCTGAGTGATGCCCTTTTGGGGCATCAGTTGGAGGATCTCTCCTTTAAAAATATTTTCAAGACATGTCTTTCAGAAATTGTTACCGTGAAACACGCACAGTGCCACCCACTTGTTGTCCTAGGACCTTGCAGCCGAGTCGCTCTGTAGTCCTTGCTTTTCTAAGCTCATGCACTCAAAACAGTCCTTATCTAAAGTTGCCTTATAGGGAGGTTTTCATACTTCCAATATGCTCATGCTGAAGCTCCACGTTGCTTCCTGTTGCTGGAAGCCTCTGGCTGTGACATGTGGGTGTGCAAAGGTGGGGATCTTAGTCACTTGAAGTGCTGAGCTCCAGAATCACCCACCCCAGCAGCTCTCCACCCTCAGCCAGGCAGATGATCTGTTGTGTGTGGGGAGGAACAGCTGGCTCTCTTAGGTCCTTGGTTTGCCGATGGAAGAGTGTAATGGCAGCTTCTGCTACGTGCGAGTTGCCAAGTAAGTTTTCTCAAATCGAAATTTCTCTGTTTGTTCCTCTCCAGCCCCAAATTTGCTCGACTTTTCAATTTGATCTTTTCTCCTGTCAGCTGAAAGCATTAATTTTCCATGAGAATTACATACTCTGCTCTTTCTAGGTCACCTTTTGCTAGTGGCATCAGTTTGCCTCTTTGCTGTCCCCAGCCATCAGTGAAATCATTGTATACTTGAAATGCTGTAATAAACATCACCTGGATAACCACTGTGCAGTTTCCGGATCTTCTCTTTTTCTGTATCCTCTGAAATTGTGCAAGATTTTGACAAGAGGGAATCCTTGAAGGCTTTGATTTTTGTAAGTGGCAGCCAGCAGCTCTTTGGGATTCCCTGGTCCCTTGTCATGCTGCAGGTTTTAATCCTCTGCTTTCAGAAGGGGACAGGGAGCATTTTCACTGGAACTTTTAAGTTAAGCCCAAGTTTTAAGTCCATGCTTTGGTGATTAACCAAGAATACCAAGTGTTGCATCTGTGTAAGCTCTTCTGCTCTTTCAGCAGACCCGCTGCTGCATTGCAGAGTGCCCAAATTGCACAGTGTTGAAAGTGCAAAGTGACAGCAAGTTGCTTGCCTGCCTTTTTGCTTTCTTCCTGGCTTGTCTGCAGTCCTACCAGTTGAGTTTCTTGGAAGTTTTTTTATGGTTTTCTGTAGCCGGGCGGACTGGAAGCTGAGGCAGAGCCTGAGTGATTTTTGTGTTGAGAAGGACTGTGACATGGGAAGGATGTCTGGTCCTCTGCATCTCTAGGGCTCCTGGTAAGAAGTTGGTGAATTCAGCTGCTCAGTTGCCAGCTTTTAGCCTCCTAGGGTGTCTGTTTCATGGCGTTTCTCAATGGTTAGAAGCAGATTTCTCCAGCACTGGTACCAAGAGAACTGAAGCTGTGGCAGCTGCCCTCAAGGAACTGAGGCCAAGGGAAGCAGCAGCCTGCAGAGTGGAGCTGAGTGTCTCGGTGGTGAGTGCTGTGAAACCAAGGGTCTTTTTGCAGAGACTTTAGAGACTGATGGGGGAATTGTCTAGGAGAGAGCACAAAGATGGGTGCTAGGAGGGAAGGAGCAGCAGCAGGCAGGTTTAGGGACTGCAGTGAAGGGGAGCAATAGGTTTGTGCGGCATCTCTGTGCCCAGCAGTTTTGGACCTGTTTGCTCTGTGCTCTCCTGGATGGCAGGTAACTTAAGCACTGGCTGGTGGGAGTCTCTGCCACTGCAGAGCAGAGACTCCAGGAGAACAAGGCTCTCCAGGGCTGGGGAAATGATCTGTGCAGCCAGATGGTAATACACAGTGCTTTGGCTCTTGGCAGAAAGCAGCAGGTCCCTAGAGAAGAGGATATTCCCTAACCTGGTCTCCCGCACCGCAGGGAGAGAGGAAGATGTTCTGGCATGGAATAGGCAGGATTTTTGTGCTCTCTTAGTCTCCCTTGGATTTCAGACACAAAATTAAAGCTTTAATGTGAGTTATTTTTTTTTTTTTTTGTTAAAGGGAAAAGCCAAGGTGTGGATGCAAATACGTGCAGGACGTGGTGAGAGGAAGTTGGACCATGTGTCTTGGCAGTCGCAGTCGTCAGGCAGCCGTTGGATGGCCCTGCAGTTCCGAGCTGTGTGAGCACCCAGCACTGTGTAAATTTACCATCTGTATTGGCAGTTCAGCGAGGGAATTCTGCTGGTGGTGCTCATCTTTCGCAGCACTTGGGCTGTCCTTGAGGTGGTGCTTGCCGAGGCTGGGAGCACGTCCCTGGGGCTGCAGAGCTTCTGCCCACTCTGTCATCTCCAGCTTTTCCCTACACAACTTCCAAGCTTGCCAAGGCTGCACTGTCAGAATTCATCTGTAGGCAGGTGATGGAGCTGGTGGCTTTGGTACCTGAGAAAACACAAGAGAAGTAGAGGGCAGCTGCAGTCTAGAGAACTGAAGAAGTGGGAAGTAGAGCCCTGCCTTCAAGCGCTGTGAAACCCTGTGTAGATCGGGTATGTGGAGGTGGTGTTTGCTGAGGACTTGCTGGACACTGGTGTTCTTGATCAAGTTTCTAAGCATAACTTGATTTCAAGAATGTCCTTTAATGCAATTGAGTGAGTAGAGCGCAGTGTGCACAGAGCTCCTGGGCTTGGGAGAGACGTGGAGGGACCTTGGGGACGAGGGGATCAGAGAGACGTGAAAATAGAGCAGGCTGAAGCTGGCAGGTAAGAGCCGAATTGCCCTCCTATGGGCATTCAGTTAGTGATTGGCAGCGCCCACCATGCCCTCAGGCTGCTGCAGTGGATGAACAAAACCTTGCCACTGCCGAGCCAGGGTAGGTTTGCAGCTCTCTTCATTATGGCACGCTCAGTTAATTTGCAGCGTCTCCTGCCTAATTCTAACTAGGGAGGAGGGGGGGGCATTGCCTGGCTCGCTGGAAGATGAGGAAATAGGATGTATACGAATGTTCTCATCACAGGCAAACAGCCCAGCGCCCCATTTCCGAAAGCAGCAGATGTCCGGCATACACAGGGCAAAGAACAAATTTTGGGCTCTGTCAGCCAAAGAAACAAGTGGCATGTGCCAAACTGAAAGGGCAGTAGCCTCATTCCATCAGGAGTGTGGAGACGGGAGGTAATTTCTGCAAACCAAAGCGCTTTATTTGATCCAGAATCAAACTCTCTCCTGCTCTCAGTTATTTTACTGTTTTTTTTTTGGTTTTTTTTTGTTTTTTGTTTTTTGGTTTTTTTTTTTAAGAATTCCTGAGGGGAAAAAAATAGTTGAAACATTTTGGCCGTTCTGGTTTCAGAAATGCCAGTGCAAAGCAGTTAGCCAGTGTCTGCCTTCACCAGGTGCGATCGCTGATCAGTGATTGCGCTGAACAGGCAGCATGCAGAGGAGGCGACGTCACGGGTAACACACGGGCCTTGAGGGCGGCGAATGCGCTCAGACGGCGGCTGTGGGGCTGTGGGGACTCGCGGCTCAGGCTTGGCGCAGCCCTGCCGCGTTCGCGCAGCGCGCCAGCCGCGGCCCGGCACGCGCGGCGCTGGTCGGTGACGCTGCGCGCGTCAGCGTCGAGCCTGGCCGGTGTCACCCCGAAAAGGCCGCGCTGCAACGTGTCCTGCTGCAGGAAGGAGCGCTGCCCGCGCTGCCGCCGGGCCGAGCCCTCGGCGGGACGGCGCGGCGGGCGGCCCTGCGTGTGGCGGCTCTGCCACGGCGCCACGGCGCACAGGCAGCGCCCTCATCGCGCAGCGCGGCTCCCTCACCAGAAACGCCGGGGTCAAGCCAAGGAGCAAGCAGAGGGAGCTACCAAACACCACCCGCCTTCCTGCTGGGAAGGGTGGCTCTGCCACCAGCACGGCCCCCGCTCCCGCCAGGAGACCGCTCTCCCGGGCTGTGTGCGCAGAGAGCAGCCCGCCTTGTCCCCACGCTGTCCCCGAGGGCTCGGGTTCACAGGCCGTCCTGCTGATAGCACAGCAGGGTGGGCCCGTGTCCTCGCCTCCTTCCCACCCACTCCTCTCCCATAGGGAAAGCTGCCCTTCCTTCCCCACGCTGCCCTCCCTTCCCCACGCTGCCCTTTCTGCTGCTCTTGCTTCCCCACGCTTGGCTCCACAGCATGGCACCCCACAGCGTGGCACCGCGCTGCCCCGCTCCCTTCCGCCTTATCCCAGCTGGCAGCACAAGGCGATGCCTCAGCCGGGCAAAATCCTCCCGGCAGCGGGGAGCAACCCGCCTTGCCTTCCCAGCACGGGGGACCTCTGGGCAGAGGGCCACCCGTGACGGCAGGTGGCATTTATTTATCTTCCTCGACAAAAAAATAAAAGAGCTGCCCAAACACAGCGTTTTGTGCGCGTGGCCGCGGCGCCGGCTGCAGCCCGAGCTCCCCAGCCGCGCCGGGGCCGTGGGGCTGAGGGCTCGGGGCGGCCCGGGGAGCTGCCGGCTGCGGCAGGAGGCTCGGGGCCGCGGCGCAGCAGGAGGGCTGCCCCGGTGCCGCCCGGGGCCGGGCCGGGCCGGGCCGGGCC
>JAVCKT010005696.1:0-18242 GCA_032273925.1 Rhynchotus rufescens | reverse complement strand
AGGGCCAGACTACCGCGGCTCCTTCAGAAACTCTCCTCCCTTCCTTCCTGGCAGATACGTGCAGTTCTTAGGCTTTCTTAGGAAATAATGACGATGATAGTTTTTTGTCATACTAGATGATTTGTTAAAGATTGTACGAAGATTGTGTACTGAAGGACAGTATGAAGATGGAATACGACCAGTACACTGAATCCATATACTATTTATGCACAAAAATTACCCCAAGCTTTGCTTCATTGAACGGAGCAGACAAGCCCTCTATTCTTAAAGTAACTTTAAGAAGGCCCTCTTAAAGTTGATGGGAGGGTTCTGACCGTACAGCTGCCCAGAGTCTGGGCCAGTGTCTGGAGCAGCTCTTGATTTTAAGAAATAAAATGCAGAGTACTGCAGGAGGTATTGAAACAGCCAAAGTCCTGAAGATCCTGTAACTGTGTCAGCCATATTGCTTTAGAGGGGTTGATATTATTCCTTTGGCATATGCTTAACTAAATAAGTAAATAATAGGACAGGTCAGCAAGATATGCCTCACCTGAAAAGACAAAATCCATTAAGTAATGGACAAGATAGAAGAAAATCAGCGAATGGGCCTGGAAGAGTTATTTTGCATTATCCATGGAGTCATAGGCATGATGACATATCTATGTTGATGTCATAAACATAAACATAAACTAAGGAAAAAAGTGATTTAGAAGTGGGGAAGGACACCAACCTCTTTCGAAATTGAAGGCATTTTTAATTTTCTTTTAGAAATTTAAAGTATAATATTAACAAAACCACTTGAGTTAGTGATTTTATGCCACTATGAGTTAGACCAAAAGGTAATGTTGCCTAGTCCTTGACAGTGACTCACATACAGATGCTGAAGAAAAAACAAGCATTCAGTGCTATCACCATCAGATGTCTGTCCTTCCAGCTTTCAGTGACGTGTCACTTCTGAAATTTTTGAACCAGCATTTGCATCTGCTTCTTGGTGTGAAATACTGCTTAACTTTTTTTCTCCCCCTGATTTTCCTAGTCTGTATTTTTAGTATCAACAATACAGTGTGGCACTGAGTTATACACATACAGGGGTGAGGGAAAGACTTGGATTGCTTTTCTTTTTAAAAAAATTAACCTGGCTCATGTAGAGGTGAACATAATCATAAATTGCAAAGATCACACGGTGACTCATTCAAAGTAGCTATCTGTTCCAATAAGTGCCTTTTAGATTCTCTTGCTGCTGCACTTTGAGGCCTAGTATTTATATATCGAGAACCTGGAGAATTAAAATAATTAAAATAGAGTTAATAAGCCAACCCCACAATCTTTCATATTTTTTCCTTAAACAATTGCTGATTTAGCCAGCCTTACATTTGAAAGTTTTAACAGATGTATCTTTGAAATCCAGTTTGCAGAGCAATATTGTAGTAATATAATTAACTTGGCCTTAAACTGAGAGTGAAGCAAATAAGCAGGCTTTCACAATATGTTAAACTAGAAAAACTAATATAATGAAGACACATTTTCCTCCCTCCATCTTCCTGTAGCTTGTCTATTCTATTAGATACATGTATAGTCATAGGCACTTTATTAATTTGATTGTCTCACACTAGATAAAGGCAATATAACATTAGTTATGTGGCAAATACTCCAATTAGTTTTGTGGGTATACATCTTCATATTTACATAGTGAATGGAGAAAATTAAAAGACTCACAGAATACTGGGCATTTTTTTATGGATTGTGGGGTTCTAGCAGATAATTTACAAAGTGAAAAGAAGCTAGATATTAGGTGTGACATTCTGCCAGACTGTTGTCTGATGGACACTTCGTGCGTGAGTACAATACTCAGATTAAAGCACCTAAACATCTCTGGTGACATTATTGCCTTATAGAATAAAATCTGCATGGGTAAGGACACACGGCTGTGCCAAAAGCCCATCAAGGCTTGTGTTCTTGTTCCAGCAGTGGCTGGTAGCAGGTGCTCAGGGCAGAGGGATAAGAAAAAGGATCTGTGCAGTGTTGTTCCCTGGGAGTGCCATCTCTGTGTAGCAATCAAGAGTTTTCAGAGATGGAAAGCATCCTACACAGTTTTAGTAGCCACTTAGGTACCTAGATGCTATTTCTCATCAAATTCATGTTTAAAATACTAAGAAATACATCTTTGAATTGCTCCGAGGGTGCTTGAATTTACATTTGTTTAAATCCTCCGTAGAGATTGCCTTCCCCATTTGGCTGTGGGGCTGGTGCATAATTATCTGGTCTTTTCTGCTTTAAAACCAGGGGCAGGGTCATCTGCAGGAGTCTGTGAGCCTCCACAGCAACTGGCAGCCACTGGTCCGACTGCAGTGGTGGCACTGGCGCTCCACACACCACTTCAGGAGCTGGATAGAGAGAGTTGAAAAATGCAACCACTAAAATGTATCGAATCTCTGTGGTTAGACCTCAGGTACCACCAACTTCACCCACTACAGTGAGGCACCTCTGTGCCTGTCATCCTGCACATGTAACCACTTCACAGGGCAAGCCCAGCAAGGCAAACCACAGGCTAAATGAAGACAAACTGTCATTTCAGAATTCACACGGGAATATAACCTACCCTCTGTGTTATACAAACTCAGTAATTACGTCTGTCAGTAGGTTGATATTTTACATAGATAATGTGCATGTTACCAGCTGACTCAAGCAACTCCGGAGAGCTGCTGTTCGCTGCGAAATGTATTTATAAATTAAGCTTTCTTGTACGTTTAAATAATGATTAGTGTGGCACCAAAAGGATATTTTTTCCAATAGAGATGTCCACAATTAAGGGAGCAGTTAATCCGGAGTATTAAATCATCGTGTGGTAGTCCTAGCAGTCTTGAGTCACACTGCAGTTTCCCGGTTGGTTAAATGAACCAACAGCACAGATTAGCAAACATTTCAGCCTTGGGTTCAGCCTTCAGGAAATAACATTTCCCAAATGAGAGTGGTCATGCTGAGAATTCCTCAATGCAGACATGTGGTCCCTTTCCTCCAGATTCAGGACTTAGTGAGTTTTGACTTGCGCATGTCTCCTGTGCAGTGCTTGGCAAGACAGGTTGGGGACAGAGGACTAGAAACTGAACCTACTTGTTTTCTGCTCCTACAAGAGGATTAGGATAAAACTGAGAGCTACTGCATCCAAATTGCTCCAACTCTTCCCCACAGATACATGATAAACTTTTAGAGCTTCCCAAAGAGAAAGGAGGATGAAAGAAACAGCCTATATTGAGCAATGAACATCTCAGTTCGTTGTGTGGACTCTTTTATGGTCACTGGATAGAAATATGCACTTGTAGCAAACCATACATCCCATTCAAAGATCTGTTGATAGGACAAGCTGAACTGTATCCTGAAAGAGCCTCTCTCTCTCAGCGCTTTAATGAGAGTCTATGCAACCAGCTCTGACATGAATACCAGCTTTGCAGATTTTCCAATTTAACTGGTCTTTGAGTTAATGTCTCTTAGTGGTGAACATACCTTGGAAAAAAATCTGTTTTGTAAAGAGATCTGTTAGGCCTTTTCTGACTAAGATTTGATCCTTTGAACATACATATATATTTTTAAGCTTTACCTAACATAATTACAAATGTTCTTAGACATAGATGTTAGCTCTCTGTTTAATGTGTTTGTGTCAAATTGTACTGGAATTTATTAGGTCTTAAGCTTCTGTTAATACCATAGTGTAATTTGGGGGACAGTACATCAGTGTTATTACTTTCAAGTCTTGCCACCATATTGAAAAGATTAAGGCCTTCTTTCAAAATCACATTTTTTTTTTAAAAAAAAAGAGAATTAATATAAAAACAAAAATCCCTGCCCTTAGAATCACAGTGACATTTGAATTTTGAATTCAAAGTACTGAGTTTAGTAATGTCCAAAATTACATATTTCCAACAACATGAAGTTGCTGCACCAGGTGCAGTATGAATGGCTCTTGTTTTCCTTGCTAATAGACAGATTGTATCATCTAAGAATTGCCCTGAATTAGTGATACATAGAGTTACACCATCTCTGGGAAACGTTGCACTACTGGGCTTTCCAATCCTTTCCAGAAAAGGAGAGGAAGCTTAGCAGCTACTCTACATCTGAAGGAAAATACACTATCTCTTTTCATGGCTTTTGCAGAAAAAGGGGTCTTTGAGCAGCATAGATGCTAAAGGAATTCACTTGTGGAGCCAGATTGAAAAGAACTAATGAAATTTTATTTTTTTGATATGTTACAGCTTCTGGACTACTCAGTCCTTTTCAATCTGCATCATATCATTGCAGAGTTCCCTGTGTAGACAGTGAAGAAACATCTTTGCTGACCAAGTCTCTCTTGGCAGTCAGATGTGACCCCACTGCTTAGGATCCTCCCCTGCAAGATAGGATGTGCTGCAGACAAGAGCTTCCTGAGTTAGAAGGAATTGGTGTATGTTTTATATGACAACACATCTGAAAAGGAATTTCTTTCCTAAAACTTCATTGTCAATAGAAGTCTGTCTGGGCCGAGAAAATAATATATTCAATATAATAAATAATTATGATCATTAATAACATAAGCAACATAAGTAACAATATTAATATTTTATATTTTATGAAAAAATATTTATTATTAAAATAATTATTTAATGTTAAAACCTAATTTTATTGTGATATTCAAGATCAATAATGAACGGAATAGGAGAGAAATTCAAGAACAAAATTTCTAAAGCCTCAGAGTAAGCTATTTTGATTAGATGACATTAGTACTACCTCTATCCTTCCTCTCAAAGTTGTCGTGAAAACATGATTCTGCCTCATCTGTCATGAGTTATAACAGACCACATCAGCTTCCTCCATGTGTCACAGATGCCCCATGATAGCAGAATGATTAACATACAAAGAGAAATCCTATGGTTAGAATCCCAGTTCTCACTGGCTTGATTTGGCAAATTATCACAGTCAGTTTTCTGCATATGGTAGAAGTTTCCTCTTTGAGTGCATTTATGTTTGAAATATCAGCTGTTCTTCACCTACCAGTAACCTTCTAGAAGTATGCTAGATGAAAACAAAACAGAAGTTGATTTTCTTTGTATCAAAATATTCTAATTGAAACAAAAGACCTATGTTTTACTCCCACATAACTACTTGGTCTAAGTCTAAGGGGTTGGATGCCTGGACTTGACCTCAGCTTCTTCTGCATTAGGATTTCCCACTGACAAAACTACTTTGTGTTAGAACTCTAGACAGCAACCATATCTTTTTTTTTTTTTTTTTTTTTTTTTTTTTCCCCAGTACATTAGACACTGATTAGTCCCATATCAATTCTCTGTATTCCAGACTTCATCACCAACACACAGTTCTTTCTGGTGACATACTTGTATAGGTAATAGTTCTTCCTGCTAGATAATGAAAAGTGTTTCCAGAAAAGTTTTGTGAGGTCCTGGCGAATTAACAGTAAAACTATTTCCAGTGAATAGCATTAGGCAGTCATGACAATTGTAGTGGGATAATTTTTAGTATTCACCTACTACACAAGGATAAAAAAAAAAAAAAAAAATCTATATACTAGCTTACTAGTGCCTGTTTGTTTTCTCTCTCTCTGTTGTTTTTCACGTCTGTTTTGGATCTGGTGGCAATTTTGAGAGGAGAGTGGAAGAAAACTTTTCCTCTAAATGTGATGTGCAATTCCCAGCCTGTAATGATCGATCTTTTGTCTCGATGTACTATATGAGAACTAATTACATTGAGTGCTTATGTGCTGCTTTATGCCCCATCTTGCAGTCCTTCTCAGCAAGTTGCAAAATGAGGCCCCAGGGTGTGAGGCTCTAGTACATGAAGAGAAAACGTAAATCTGTCCAGCCTTTCAAAAGCTTCTTTTATTTTCACAGCATGTATGATTTCTGTGGGGTCTGTTGTCTTTGGTTTAATTTCGCTATTACATAAGAGCCTAAGCTAGTTTCGTGTTTTTCACTTGTTTACTGAGTGTATGCAACTGACAGTGATGGAAAAGGGGAAATAAACAGGGTCAGAAGTCAAAGATATAGTCATATCCTCAAATAAATTTAAAGCTGAACTGAAACATAGGGTCACTCCGGAGTACCTTTCTTCTATGGATGCTTTTCTATGCATTGGTTACAGGATCTTTTTTAAAAAGATGAAAAATTCATCTGAAAATTAATCATGTTTATTTTATCCTCTCTATGCAGCCTTCTTTCTGCAGATTTTCTTAAAGCAAAGTCTTTTCTTTTTCAAAATGATTTTCTGTAACCAAAGGATAATTTCCTCTGAGTAAAAGAAAAGAGCTGTCAGTTATCTTCCTGCCTTTACTAAAGGGAGGCTAATATACTATTTCTACTCTAATTAATTACCCATAATTTAAGTGAGCACAAAATATGTACAGCATATCATGTATTTTGTTGCCTGCTTCATAATATGCTGCAAAAAAATGAAATAAAAAGAGGACACAAGTTTTGTGTAAGTGGCAGTGTAAAAATGAAAGGAAAATCCTACTGCACAGTGGAATGCCAGCATTTGCTGAAGACTGTCCAAGATCAGTTTCAGGCCACATTTTCCTACTCTCATTAAAAATGTGTGATCTGTATTGCAACAGCCCTGTGGCAACTAGTTTTACACAGAGGAAACTATAAACTGTTAGCTTATGACTAAAATGAAGAAATTTACAATGAATATAGTTTACAAAATAAGGTTATTTTTTCCATGTCTGAGTCAACCTAGTCTGCTCTCTTTTAGTCTTGACACAATTCAGTAACACGCTTGCGAGATAGTTAAGAAAGAATAGGCAAAATACAAGAAAAGGAAAGACGACAATCAATGAAGGCAATCTATATCTCATTCACATTGTTGAATAAATAATAGCACAGGGAGATCTAAAATTAGGTTTGAGAAGAAATCTGAACTAGTCTGAACAGAGGCAGATGCGTTCTTCCACTCTCGCTGGCATATTGGAGAGTCAGATTCTCAGCTGGGGCTGACGGATTTAAATCAATGGTGCTCTGCTGCTGACTAGCTCCTCCTGGCTTGGTCAGTGATGCTTGTGCTGGAGAGAGTCGACCTGACTTATCACTTATTGCCTTCTGGAGAGACTGTCCGCTTTTGGATGAGGTCCATGTACTCAGTGTGTAGCAGCAGCAAACCTTGTCAGACCATTACTGGAACAGAAGGGAAAGCAGCTCCTCAGGGTTGTGGTACAGAGCCTGCCCTCCATCCACAGCATGTTGAAACAAAAACAGAAGGGATTGACAGCTGGACACAGGGCCAAGGCAAAGGAGAAGTACAAGAAAGATATCAGAGTTAAGCTAGGATTTTGCAAATTCGAAACAAAGATCTGTGGTCTCCTGCAGCAGGAAGTGAGAATCAGCCTAGCATGACTCTCTGCCATCAGGAAGGAGTGAATGATAGTGTAAACTGTATAGGCTGTGTGGGCTTGTGGTCTACCCCACTGAATTCGAAGATTAAGTAGTATTAAAGTAGGCCACCAAAATGCAGCCTTGCTAGCTGATCGTATTTGCTTCAAATCTCTTTAGGAAATGCTGGGTATAGTTCCTTCTTTAGGTGCACACTGCTCGTTTCTTACAAAAGACAAAACCGCACAGTGTGAACACTGGGCCTCACCTCTTTAAACTCTTTATTCCAGCACAGCAGTCCTTTTCACATGGATATTTGATGAGTGGCTTTGTATGCCTCATCTCACTCAGGAGAGTGTTCTCTGGGTTGCAGGCGTACCACCATCTCATTCATCAACCTGGCCAAAACCATAGCACTTAATTGTATATGGCATCTGGACGAGATTTCCTTCCAGGTGGCTGTAACCACTGATTGATGCGACTGAAAATAGCTTTTCTGAAGACACTGTATTGTTCATCCACCCAAAGATACACTCATGCAGAGGAAATAGCTGGAAAATCCAAAGCTTAGGTAAGACCAAAGATACGTGAACTTCTGTTGTATTAACTATTTCCTCTATTCTTGCAGATTCAGAAATCCAGATGTATCCCTTACTAGATTCTAGGTTGGGGGATAGGAGTTGCCTCCTAATTCCTCTGCTTGTCGCTCAGTAGCAAACATCTCTCCTCTCCTTCCCTTGGCCTTCACAGGTTGATTTTTTTTAGCCCTTCAGTCTGCTTGCTGTCTTTGGATCTAGAAAAATGAGTCTGTTAACCTGCCTGGAGTCATACAGATAGGGCCTGCCTGATCCATTCCCATTGTTCCCTTGAAGGCTCACTGTTTTCCCTGGATATATCACTAGCCATCATTTCCTGCTTTTTAGCTTCTTGAAAGCTACTTTGATGTATTTCAGGCAGGTAATGGGACCTTCTCAGAACTAAGACTAGCTGAACAGTTGATAATTTTTATTTGTTTGATGACTGAGATAAAGAAAACCAGAAATTTCATGATCTTGGGCCAAATGGTGGTACAGCCCCTAAAGATCAGTGCCTTCTTTAAGCATGAAAAAACCTTTGGGTGTGACACTCTATTGAGATGTAGGAGAGTGGAGCTGTCGCTCTTCTTTCTCTTGATTGGCAGCAGGGTCTGTAATTTGGTAGCCCACATAGTATATCTATGCCTGATGGATGCCTGATGTCTAAAATCCTTGCAAATGCTGTTTGAAAAGCTCACAATTTGGGTCTTTAGAATTGCACAATTCACATTTTTATTATGTTTTCATTCATTCTAATTTATTAAATTTTAATAAATTTAATTTTAATTTTATTTAATTTACATGATTTGCTGAGTTTGCTCCCCACTTTGCATCAGCTCAGGGTATGTTGTTCCTGTGTCCCTGAAAATGTCAGCAGGTAGACCTGTAACAGTAAAACACTGAGACCTATGTTCTCTAGTATTCCACAAAAAGGAGTTTCCAAAGGCAATTGGTTAAATGAGCACTCAGCTTGCATGTGAGTTTTTACAAATCCTCTTATCAATGAACTAATTAACAACAACAAAACTTTCAGAGGAAGATCAGTAAATAAGCCAGGTAATCCCTCTTCAGTATAACTACATGGAAAGTCAGGTGACTTTATTTAATGTCATGGCATGAAGAGGAAGAAAGGAGAAAAAGGAATTGTCAAAAGGATAGGTCGATGGATGTTTTCAACCTTATTCATTTATTTTTGAGTTTCCTTTAAGAAGGAAAGGACAAATTGCTTCAGTCTCCTCACCTTGTATCTTTGTTTTGCTTTCTTTCTTGTCCTGGTAAAACCTAGCCCTATAGCTACAAGTCTTTGAGTCAGTAGATAGACAGAGCTAACCACAGTGCAAGACATGCAAGATTCTGAGGAACTACTGTTGGGAAGAACATAACTTCTGAGACTCTGAAGAAATATTATTGGGAACAATGTATTTTGGGCTGGTTTGGAAGGGAGGAAAATGACTGTGGTTGTGGTTGAGAAAGACTTAAAAAAAATAAAAGGAAAACAAGGGAGACCTCAAAATTGTGAATCCGTTTGTACATAAAATTGAAAGTTTGAATGTCAGACTATATCTTGGTATCATTTTTCTTACGATCAATTAAAAAAAAACTTCAAAAATCATCCTAAAACTGTGTGTCTGATTAGAAGAGGTGTATAACTAGATATATGAATAAAACAATGAAATAACTTCTTTGACACTGCCAGACGGTGTTGATTTTTACCCACGCTATCTGCCTCCTTTGGCTGGAGAATTTTAGATTGATGATAAGGGATTACTAAAATGTATGGCAAGTTCATTATAGTCTGTGAGAGCAGATAACTCTTAAACAGTTGATATACTTTATTTATGAGTGGTTAAAAGAGTTTAATAGCTGCATATCACTAGCCTCCTGTGCTGAAATGAAGCAAAAGCAATTAAAACTTAAAGCAAAGAGGGATTTTAGGAAGAGGGAAGTGTAAGCTTTCTTTGTTTTCTCAGATACTATTTTTGTCTTTTGGTTTGTTTCTGTTGATGTTGAATTCCTTGGTTTTGTTTGGGATTTGAAGGCAAAGAGAAGTGCAACAAACACTGATGGACTTTAATATAGAGATGTCTCTGATGCATTGTGGGAACCTTTGCTGCTTGTGGTTTTGTATATGGTTATGGTAAATAACTATCACGCTGATATTTGTGGTCTTGCCTTTGCTAAGAGTACTTGACCACTGGAGACTCAGTTAACCTAAATAACCCAAACCCCTGCCTTGCCTCAAACTAATGACATCAAAAAAGGCTGGAAAACCCCAGCCAGCCCCCAGTGAAAGGCTGCACAGCACTTGCAGCTGGGCATGAAGCTCTGACAAGCCCTGATCGCCCAGAGCCTCGTTACGCGTTGGGTTTGTCGCGGCGAGATTCCCCTTTCCCCATGGCTGATTCCTGCAGATTCTCCTAATAAACAGGATGACAGGCAGCGGCCCCAGCCCTGGCAGTTGCATTTCGCTTGGGGATAATCTGGCTTCACATCCTGACAGGGGGCATTCAACCCGAACCGGAGCCGCCAGCAAGATTGAGGGTCCCCATCTCCGCACAGAGCTCCAGAGCACCAACCTCTGCGCCTGTGGGGCCTTGGCTGAGCACTATTTTCAGTCTTCTTGCAGAAATCAGCGTCAGACTTGCTGTGCTCACCCAAAACCAATTTAAAGTGAAACAAGACAGACGAGTTAGTTTCATGTAGATTATTCCACTGAAGATACAAATTACTTGGGTACGCCACTGATCACTGCCATGAGAATACTGGACATGACACTGTTCTCTTGTTCTACTCACGGCCTCCAAAAATGTTCCATGCATACCTATATATCTATATATCTATCTACACATATCTATGTGTGTGTGTGTATTTCTTTATTCTTTGGCCCAGAATAGTAATCCGTTGCGCAATGTGCATTTGTCCACAAGAGCTGAAAAGCGCCTTGCTAAGAGTTCACTAAAAAGTGAGTGATATGCACATGGTGGGCGGAATTTTTTTTGAAATTTCACTGAACTTTCAAGGGGGATGTCAGTCAGGGATATATACAAGCAGTGAACCACAAAGTCAGAAGCACGACATCAGCAGGAAAAGGAACTGTCTGGGCTGCATCTCCGCAGAGCGTGACAATTTATGATTCATCTGAGTATAAATTTGTGTCCATCTGAAGAGCGAAGATTTTTTTTCCTGTGGAAATTTCTCACATAATAGTATTTGCAAAAAATAACCACTTTCAGTAAACGAAGAGTAAGCTTTTTATTTTAGCTTTTGGGGAACAAGCTTTCTGATAAATACAGATGTTTTAAAAGAAGGTAGATGACTTGCAAAATAAATTCAGTATAGTTAAAATTTCTGCTGGAAAAGAAACTGACAAACAATTTTCTGAATTACATTTAATTCAGACGGGGTGCTGGTGCACTCATGCTGCCCCATTTCCTTTAGCTCAAGCTTGATAGAAATGTGTGTGTGTATATAGTTTATATATATATACATACACACATGTGTACACACACACACACACACACACACACACACATACACATATTTCTTTCTATGGCAATGTTTTCTCTCCCCCTCTTTGTTGTCTTTCCTTTGCAAGACAGGTACATGTGGATAGGGAAGTTCTCAAGTGAATAATTCAGGTGGAAAAAGAGGGGGACTTGGCTTCCTCAAGACAGGGGTTAGCAGGTAAGAGAATTAGGGTCAGTGGAAAGCACACTGAGCCAGTTGCTCAAGGTAAAAGAGCCTCGCAGACTGCTGAGAGGAGTAAAAAGCCAAAACTTGGCTAGGCCTCCACAAAAGATAGAAGATTTCCTAGGGGTCAGAAATGACTGTGCAATGGTTGCTGCAGAGTCATGGAGCTGACTGCCATGATTCTAAAAACAAAAACTCCTTTACAAGGACACCACAGGTGCAGGAAGTGGTGGATATAAACGTCTTTAATTTCTTTCTTGGTCACTTCATGACCAAGTACTTTTTCTCTATTTACAAAGATATGTTTCTTAATTTCTAACCTCTCCTTTTTGTATTTACAGTCTTCTTTGGAGAAGCTCTATATGAAGAGAAGGCACAGGCATAGCAATTCCAGAGCTCTGGCTGACTTTTCTTCTCCTCTTCCAGAGGAGAAACAAAACAAAGAAGAGCACAGTATACCCTAACCTATCCAATGTTTGCAGAGTTCAGGTCAGTTCCTGAGGTCAACCATTCCCTCTTTAGTGTTCACCTATTTTCATCAACCTACTCCTTGTACACAACTCTTTTAATTCTTTCTCTTCCAAATGTTGATAAAGTGGCTGAATTTGCACCTGAAACATGGCCTGAAGAGAAAATTCTTGGGCTGAGGTTCAAGTTTTCCTTCAGGAAGCCAGGGGAATTTTTATTTTTTACTTACAAGAAAGGAGAGGCAGAAGCCAGAAAAGAAGTCAGTGCAGCTGGCAATGGGGGAATTAATCTGCCCGAAAATATACTTTTTTCTTCACCTTGATTTTACAAAAACTGGTCAAGAGGCCAAACTAGGATGTGAAAGCTAAGAAATTCACACAGTACTAATTTTTTCTTAGTTCTTGTCCAGAGCTGAGTCAAGTTGTAGAGCTGGTGGCAACATTACCGAAAGAGAGATGCAAGCAATCTACAGCATAATGTAAACAAATCACACTCTTCCTTTGTCATTTCATGGGGAAAACAGTTGGATGATAGCCACTAAGTGATGCCTATTTGTTCTCCTGTTGGGAAAGAAATCATTAACAGAACTATTTACTTGATGCAGTTCATCATGCATTATGTGCTTTGTGCCACGTGCTCTAGGTGACCCTGCATGCGCAGAGGGGTTGGACTAGATGACCTCTGAGGTCCCTTCTAACCTTAAGCATTCTATGATTTTAAACCTCAGACCTCTGTGTCTTTCAAGACAAGAAGCTGAAAATAGACTCAGACACTGATGCCTGGTTCTCAGGAAGTTACATGAGGAACTGACTTATGTTAGATAACAAGAGAGGAAATTCCCATGCTATCTGCCATAGCTTCCCTCCTAGACTCTGCATTACATATACAATGGCACTAGGATCGTTCCTCTAGATATTGCACATGAATTGCAGCTAAGAAAGAGAAGTTGTAGCAGTGCCATGGGATGACTCACATTCATAATAGGATGCTAGGATGAGGCCGAAGGGCGAGCTGGATGTTAACATGCCTTTGGAGAATCAAGAAAGATCTTCTCTAAATATCCAGCAGATCACCTTGAATATCAAGAAGGAAACAAACTGCAAGGAGGACTGACTCTTATATTCTACAATAACATTAAATCATTTACTCAGCTATCTTCCAAATGTTCAGTAATTTGCTTTCTCACTACTATCATGCATGAACTTCTGCAACAGGTACTGGGCTTTACTAGAACACTAGAAAGCATCAGAAGCAAGTTCAATATCACTGCTGCTGGAGTTCATCAAAAATGTGATGAAGTGCTTACTGTAGAAAAATTTGGAAAATATGGCTTGCTTGGAGTAGATATCTCTCCTGGTATGGCTGAAATCTCTGTTTTCGTCTGACTTAGACATATCTGATGAATCTAGGGAGCACTTTGTCAAACCGAGTTGATTTGCCTTTTACATTAATACTGCATTAAAATACTTTCTTACTCCAGTTTTGTTATCAATAACTATATTACAGTTGGGCTGTTTAGCACTCCAGTTCTTTAAAGCCTGCAGAAATACGAAGAAACAAACTATCCATGTCTGAAAACCACTCCAACTGTGCAAGTGAATGCAAGTATTGTGTACTAAAGCGTAACACATTTCTGTAACTATCTTGGGTCCTTCCAAGAAATGAGATGTGGTATTTCTAGATGAACAAATTAAGATGCAGAAAGTTCTGTTGAAAAAATTTCCACTGTTGGTTCAGTTTCCACTAATCTGATCTTCAAGGGAAGATAGGGTGTCATTCTCTGCATTTGCAAGATCATAAGAAAAATAATGGCAGTTTCTTTTGTCTTTGTGAAATATTTCTAGTGCAGCAGTGCCACATCCTTCCATTTGCCTGGCACCGACAGCTTCAAGCTAATAGTCTACATCATCACACTTTATATGACAACTTGCTAAAAGTCATACACGTGCTGGAGTGCTTTGCTGGTCTGAGGTGAGCCCCCTTTGGACCTCCCATCAACAGAGAAGAAATTGCCTGACTTGCACAGCTACCCATCTCATGAGTCATCTCATGTCTTTCCCTTCATTGCTATACCTTCCTTTAGATTCCCTATGTAAAATACTCCCAGACAGTCCAAGTGGGAAATATCCCAGCTGTTTAGAAAGTGACTACATTTTCCACGCAAAGGTCCAGCCAGCCTGTACACACTACCTAGGTTATCTGAGCTCTGAAAATCTGAGGCAAAACTCTGTGGAGCTGACACAGATGACTGGTGTGCTGAGCTGCTGCCTTTCTGCAGCTTGCTTGATGGCCTCTCACTTGAAGAACGTACTCTATATCCCCCGTAAAAGATCAGTTGCAAAATCTTTTGATACACTGTTAAATAATGGAATAATTGAATGAATTAGAACCTTAGCTTACACTTTATTCACAGGGACTCTGCAAAATCAAAGTGGCAAATTGATCCGACAACATCAAACTGCTCAGTGCACAATGTATTAAAATGAATTTCGTGTTAGCTGTTAGGAGCAGCATCTTGATTAGTATCTCTGTACAGAATGTTTTCCTGGGGCTGTGCCAATGGTGCCTCGTTGTCTGATTCGAAGGACTGTAATTGAGTGATAATTGCAAGATCCTATTTTGAACCAACACTGTCTGCTAGCCCTGATAAACTTCATAACCATTTAGCTAGAAATCTGAGAACTCCAAACAATTTATTTACAAAGAAAGAAACAGACATATTTTAACATACTTCATCAATAACCTACCCTTCACCACAAGGACAATACGTACATCAGCATTCAGAGGGCACCAATTAGCAGCATGCTGGGGTTTTTTTTCCATTCAAATTGTTTTTCTGCCTTTTGACATACTCTGCATATGTTTTTTTTCACAAGTCTCTCCCTGCCTGTACAGCACACACAGTTGTGTGATGTTTTTAGACTCATGAAGGCTTGTCAAGGTAATAGATGATGTCAGCCACTTGTAAATTTACTACAGAGAAAAAGAATTCTAAATCGATCGCAAAGATGAGGGAGAATAAAGCACAATGTACAAATGATGAAAAATGTTAACTTACAGACAAGATGACGAATTCTGAAAGCTCTTTTCCTGTTGGTTTTCTCCTTTGGCTGCCCATGCCTTCGTTCTTTCTGAAAGTGGCCTCCTCGAGAATTGTATACTGGCTGGCCCTTCACCTCAGGGCTCCGTAAAGACCAGTTACAAGTGGCTATTTCAAACCTGACTGTCTGCTGCTATCCAGAGTTACAGTAGTAGTACAGACACTGTGCAGGTTAGAGTTGGATCCTTGCCATGTGTGCTGGAGGTGCACACCATAAATCTTAGCCTAAGGACTGAGTTTTCAAAACTCAGTGTCCTAGAATTGTAGAAACACAGGCTGGAAGGGACTAAGCACTGTCTACCTCGTAGACCTGCAGTACTTTTGACAAATACTTCCCCAATATGTTCTTAAGTGCCTCCAGGGATGGAAATCCAGTTACTCTCAGATAATCCCTCTTAATAGTTCATTTTTCTTAGTACTTACAAAAACATGTCTATGCCTCACCTAAGCCTGCTGTTCTGCTACTACAGTACCCCTCTTCTATTATCCAAGCTCGAAGAGGGGTTTTTATTCCTTTACAGCAGTTCTTTTCATAAGAGACAGCAGTAACATCTGTGTCTAGTCTTCTGTAGTCTGAACAACTCCTGTCCTTACATTTTTTCCTCAGAGGTCCAAGAGCTTCCCTTACCCTCAACAAGTTACATTCAACTGGAGTGGAGTTAACAGGGTATGGAGAAGCTTACCAGAGCAGGTGACTGTTTTAGAGGCCTTGCTCCAGTTTATACCTCTCAGCAGAACATCTGCCTTTCTCACAGCTAGGAACTGGTAATTCAGTTAATCTGCTTTGTGATCCTCAGTGCTCGAATCCCTCTCCTCAGAGCAGCTCCACAGCAGCACGTTTGCCGCTGATGTCTCCTGTGACAACGTGGAGCACTTCTCATATCTCTATGAATGACCATATATCTGGGGAGATTTTTTTGTGTTTTAAAAGATTTCTAGGGGCATACATGGACATTTCTCAAGTTTGACAACTTATCCTTGAGCCCTACTCCTGCTTCCTGGCATGCATGCTAACCCACTTGAAAGGGGTCCATGTCCTTTTCCTGTTTCTCTGGGCTAGAGTCTTGCTCTGGGCCCTTGCACAGAAGAGAGACCAAAGCTCATCATCCTCAGAAAAGCCAGGGGTGGTAAAGCTAGCAATATAAAGTCACCCGTAGCACTGTTGAGCACTACGGCTGCTACCAGGGAGACCTCTGGCAGATTTGGCCCAGGGAATTTAAAACTCTTCTCTCTGCCCAGACAAGTTTGCATTGAGGTGACTGAGTCAACGCTTACACCACTTGCTCTGCTATGACTTCCCAAAAGCAGGATCTTTGCAGGGGTCCAGAGAAGACACCTTGGAGCAATAAACCTCCTCATCTACCCCAGTGAAACCTGTTGGAGCCTGCTAGCCAGAGCTAAGCCGCGATGACTGTGCTGGGCTCAGCCATGAACTCAGCTCCCCCAGGCCTTTGTTGTGACTGCTGTATAAGGACAGCACAGGAAACCATCGAGGTTTTTATTCCCTCTTAGCCACAATCTCCAGGTTTCAGTTAGAGATAATTCAATGGGGTTATCAGCGCTTAGCCATAAAGGAAGCAGCAGGCTGACCTGCCATTACCAATGCCCAGCCTGGCTGGGGTCAACAGTGCAAAAGACTCATTTTCACTTGTCTCTAACAATACAGAAATTGATTTGCAGATCCAATGGGTTACATATATCTATTCATCCAGCAGCTGCATAGTGTGTGTGTGCATGTAGGAAAAAGCACCTCTGAAGCTCTGAAATGGATTTCTGTTCTGCTTAATGCTCCTTCCATGAACTATGGCTATTAAAACATGATGACTATTGACCACAGTTTTTGTGTACTTAGTTTAAACAACATGACTCATATGAATGTCAGAATACACTTATTATATGGTGTGTTTTATACAATGGCAACCTCTAAAAAGCTTCTCCTTTAGAAAAAAATAGCTCTTTTTGAAAGATCACGTTCTCAAATAATTAAAGCAGTACACTTATGAACTCAGCTAGTTTGCACAGCAAATTTTGTTTCAGAAAGCATTTATTTTATTTGATGGCTTTCTGTGTCTCAAACTCAACAGCTCTTGTAATGTGAGTCCAAAATTAGATGCTTTTATTTCTTATAACTTAGTATTTTATTGAGAAGATTCAACTTGCTCTTCGTTGTGGCACACTTCAAGAAATCAACATCAATTTCAAAATATAAAATCCACTTCAGCTTATGAAGAGTGAAAGGATCAAGTCTATGCTCCAATACTAGCAAATATAGGAATTAGCTTTCAGAACAATCATGTCTGCAGCAACCCCAGCCTTTTCTCTCCCTTTTTCTCTCTCTCTCTGTCTGGAATAACTGCTTTCTCTTAAAATAATACTGAACTTACTGAAGCCATGCATTTAGCTGTAGCTGTCTTGTTTTCTTTTCTCATATTCACCACGCTTTTTACTTCTTCACATGCGCTTGGAAGCTGTTGAGCTCTCAATTAATTCTGGAGCAACAATTCAGAGAGGCAATTGTTTGACACATTTTTTCATTGTATTTTCTCTTACATTCCCTGTCCTAATACATTGACAAAGTCTTATTGGTCCCAAGCCAAGCACACAGGTAAAAAGTAGTACATTTCATCCTCCTTCTCCACTTTTACCAATAGCTTGATATATATAATCATAGGTAGAGACATTTGTTCTTGATTTAGCCCATCAGAATGTTAAAAAGTTTTTAAAGTTGGACAGCAAATTGGAATTCAGAAGTACTAGTCTTAAAGTTTGGAAGTCTTTCCATACTCTGCTCTACCCCATTCTTCCTCTGCAGAAGGCATCGCCATCCCACTTCAAGTGGCAAAATAAGAAATGAGCACACAGTGGTCTGTTTTAGCTGCTGGTTTGGCCCAAATCTACATGTAGGATGACAACTCTTCATTACTTATCTAGAAGAGCACTGTTTACCACATTTTCTTACTAACCAACAACACAGATTTCTGAATTTCATTTAAATGAAATTCGTGGAGCTTCTCGAGAGGGTCCAGAGAAGAGCAACCAGGATGATTAAGGGAATGGAACATCTCTCGTACAAAGAGA
>JAVCKT010005695.1:0-14811 GCA_032273925.1 Rhynchotus rufescens | reverse complement strand
TTATACAGAAATGTGAATGAAACACATTCATATGAAACACAGTGAAATGCTCATTCACACCTTGAAAACAGAAATCTTGTCACGTCAAGGAAAATAAGGCTAAGGTCCTCTAGTAGGTTCAGTCTTGACCATGAGGTGTGCCAGCGGAGCTAGTTGAGTGCTGTAGTCATGAAGGGCCAAGCTGGAAATGCTTAGCTGGACATCTGTCATCGTAGGCTATGGCAGCAGTGGGAGGACAAAAGCACTTTGGGGAAGAAAGTGCAACTTTGACATGCAATAGCCAGCAAAGCAGTTAGCCTTGGGCCAGGGGAAGGGGGCATTTTACTTCTTGCTTTGTCTCGGACCTCAGGCCACTCATTTTCCAAGCTGTAAAGAGGGTTAATGTTTATCAAATTGCACTAGTTTGTCTTGATTTATATTAATGGAAGGATTCACTTTATGGTCTAGGGTTATGTTGAAAATGCTGAGAGAGAGGGAATAAAGCATCAGTATGCCTTCCTCTGATGCCTGCTCGCAGGCTGTATGTAAAGAACATTTGATGCTTCACTCTGCAGAAAGGTACAAAATGCCAATATTGTTAGCTCATACATTTTTCTTAGAAGTTCCTAAATTCCTACATCAGCAAGGACATCAGTTCTTGCTGAATGCCATATTCAGCTTTCTATTTTTTGTTGAAAACGTGGCCTATGACTCATTCACTGTGTGTTTTTCAAGCCATGCTTTGAATACTAACTTGCTTATTTTCTGCTTTTTTTTCCTTCCCTCTCTCCCCATGGCACTTGGTACTACAGGAGCCATGCTGTGAACCAGTAATTGAGTTTTGTGCTAATTTGGAAACTTGAAAAATGTTTCTGTTCCAAGTCAATGGTTTCTGTAGAATGGACTTCTGAAATTGTAGAAGAACAAGTGGATATATATGTACATATATATGCACTCACATGCACCTGTGTGTGAATATAAAAGTTTTAAAAAGATTAATGTTTAAAATTAAACCGTTAAAAGGCTTTGCTTTGTTTCTGATTTCAATTAACATTATGAAGCTAAAGTATTTTTTCTTTTGCAAGTCAAGCTACTGTAATGGTCTAAGCGTTTAGACTTATTACGTTAAAATTAATAAGCTGAGCTGGTAATTAGCATCCTTGATATTTAAAAATGAGCAGAAAGAATTTCATATATGATGCAAGAGCAGGAGTAACTGTGGCTATGTGCTATGCCAGAGACTCTACCTCTTTGACCTGGACTTAGATAGCAGTAGAGAAGATAATATAGATGACTTAAAAACCCTCTTTCTCTCTGTACCTCCAGCCTCTTGTGCAGAGGGTTCAGCCTTTTGGGAACTTGTGTTAATCTTGTTGTTTCATCCTGAAACTTGCATATGTGTGCGCACCTTCCAAATGTAAGTAGGTGTGTAAGAAGGTCTCTTGGGACATAAGTGGCCTCAATTGCAGGAAATAGCTATGTATTTATTTTTCCTCAATCATTATTTTCCTTCTTTGACTTAATATTAAGGCTTCTAGCTACCCTAAGTCCCTTTTACCCTTAAGTTTATCCCTGTCTTATTTTTACTGAGGGGTTTTAAGGACGTAGGAATATTTGTACCTGAAGCTATGCAGGGTTTTTCCCCTCTTCCTTCTTTTTATTTTTTTGGGGCTGACTTTGCACCTCCCCTTTCAGCAAATCGGAATCTGAAAGATTTTTCTAAAAGAAATTCTTATGTAAAAATTGCACCGTTTTGGAACATTGTCCTTAGGCTGTGTCTGTGCTCATAGCAGGGAACTTAATGCTGTGAAATTTGCTCTCAGCATAGAATAGGTGTAAGGGCAATTAGCAGTCTTGAAGTTTTAGAAGTGCAAAAATATGTTAGGGTTCCTGTGACATGTTTGATTCATTTGGGGAAAACTGGTTCAGATAGATAGTGGTTCTCACTGTAGGGCAGCACAAACAGTCCTTGGGAAAGAGAAACATAGTGAAGACCTGCATAGTGCAAGATGTATCATGTGCGGCTCAGGTGCAGAGGCAAAATTCGGTGCTTTACAAGCGTGTCTGCCCAAACTGGAGCAGAGGCAGCTATTTTGCATCCCGCCAGAGTGTTTTTGATCTTGGAAGTTATGGAATATCTGTTTTATGACTATGAGTGTGCCAAGAAATTCTTTGAAGCAAATTCTGTAACCTCTGAGGCTGAAATGGAAAAGGATGAAACAGGAAGGTTGCTGGAAGATGACACTGATGTGTTTTTTTTATTTTGTGGTTTTTATTTTTAAAGCCCAACACTCAAACACAACAATTCATTTTAAGCCTGCCTTGTATATTGCCTCTTATAGGTCTAATTCATAGGTCTAATTCTTTAATTATGTTGAGCCTTTCTTAATGCACATGTAGTGTGATGGATTGTGATTAATTGAAACAGAGATCTGGAGTCTGACAGCCTACGAGGTACTGTGTGTATTATAGTGTAAGCTTCTATATTTATAGGAAATTGGGCTTTGTGAATGTTAAGTATTAGTCCCAGAGAGGGGTGATACAGGTTATAGATCATTAAATGGATTTTTTTTTTTGTACTTGGATAATAAAACTCTTGCTGTACTCCTCCTCCTACAAGGTGTTTGTAGAAAAAAGCAGCTGCTGAGTTGAGCGAATAACCACATTAAATAGAAGCAGTGGCCGTAGAGCACAGGTGGAGCAGGGACTGGCAGGTACTTTAAATGCTTACTGAACAAATACATAGCAACAGAGGTGCAAGGACCACGTTAACTGAGCTGCTAGATCATCTACCCCTAGGATAGCTCTTGGGTAATATGGATAGCAAATGAAGAATTTATAATGTTTTGGTTTACGTCTTCAAACAATGGTCAAAAGGAAAAAAGGAAGATCTATTTCTGATAATAGGCAGATTTTTAGCACTTAAGGATCTGAGCAGCTTTCAGTTAACTTTAGATGCGGGAATCCAACCAAAATGCTGTCAGAGCTTTTTGAAGAGTAATCACAACACAAAAAAAGTAAGACTGTCATAATTTAATAAATGATTTAAGGCCAAAAACTCAATATTGCAAATTTTGGAGGTAAACTGACGCTGTGATAAAAGACAAAACTGTGTTTTGAAACAACTTTCGTAGAGTTGCTAAGGAACGCTCAAAGTTTTAACCCTAGAGAAAGCAACTGAAATGTGCCAGGACATGACGGAAAATCTATAATACTAACAGTAATGATCCCTGAGAAAGGCATGTAAAACTCGGTTTGAGTGTGCAGAACAGCCCCTGGAACCGTGCCAGCTTTGATAACCTCCGCAAGACGATGCCTGATGCTTGGAGAGAAGATAAGAGAACAGCGATGGATCCTGTCATGTTGCAGGAATTTGGAGTTGTGTGACCTGCAGAAGCGGGATGACAATTTTGCTGTTGGCCCTGAGGAATTCTTTGCAGAAGTAGTACTGAGCAAAAGATGGGTAGAGCACTGGGAAGGGAAAATTAATTTTAGTTAAGCTAAGGATGTAGGCACTTGTTGAGACAATACAAAATAAAGAGTAGCACTGGAAAAGAAGGCATTGCCACCTGGAACATAAAAGGGTAGCAATTTTGTCACCAGGAAGAATTTGAATATGTAAAGTAATAAGAATTAGAACCCTACTTTTAAACATCCAAAAGATATTCAGTCTTTCTCCCAGTGCTTGGAGAATCAGAGAACATGAGGACAGATTTGGAAGAAGAGGCCTAAATCTTCTTGTGAAAAAAGTTTCTATTAAACTGACGCAATAGCAGGCAAATATGCATGAGTTCATGATTCTGGGGTAGATTTTTTTTTTAAAGGTAGCAGTTAAGGTAGTACTATTTTGTTCTGGAAAAAAAGTAGGAAAGTTTGTGTGCTTGTCAGTTTTAGAATCAATTTCTACAAAATACTTGTTGATCTCTTTAAAAAATACTGGGACCATTTGAGAGAATTACTTTCCATCAGCTCCTATGAGAAAAGCAGCTGTTGTAAATGTCTTCTCCATAGTGCTGGCAAGTTTCTAGCAGCTGGCTCAGAAATGTATGATTGTGTGGGACATGCTGGGGTGAAGTGAACATCTGCTAGATTCAGTTAGTAAAGAGGAGAAATCCAGCTTTAGGTTATAGATAAAAACGTGCCAGTCTGGGAAAGGCGTGTGTGGGGAAACACAACCTTGAGTGGCATGAGTATGAACCAAGTGGCACGGGCATCTCTGGCAACGTCTAGAAGAAGCATTTTTGTAACCCAGGCACTGACCGAGGCCGAGTGGCTGCAGCCGTCTCGGGGGAAATAACGGGCTCAGTTATTTCTGGCATCTGGGCTCTAACCCGAATGCCTCTGCAGGCCCTTGTGGCTCTTCCCAATTCACCGTGCAGAAGAGGAGCATCTTGTTTAATCCTATCCGTGTTTGCTTTTCAGAGAGCTTCATTAGCAGGGCTTGCTCTAAGGCGTCCGCCTCATTAGCGCGTTGCTGAAGGGACTTAACTCGGAGAGCTGCAGTTTTGCCCCGTGGTAAGCTCTGTTATGCAAATGTCCCATCTCGCTCAGGGATTCAGAGTGAAACGCAGATGCTGTTTTATTACTCTCAGCTCACTTTTGACTTTTTTGTTTTACTAGGCTTTGGGGCTCAACAGGCCCAAGTGTAATTAAATGCTTCCTTTGTGCTCTTTGGGAAACCCTTCATTAGCAGTGTTGGCCTCCTTCAGAATTAATGCTGTGCATGCCAAATTAACCTGCACAGGGAGAAGAATATAAAAATCACCATGTAAAACTGCAAAGGAGTGAGAATTTTTCTGTTTCATAGTAGTGTCTTGAGCCCTAACAGTGTTATAACCATACACCTCGCTAAAACTCGTCTGCTGGCTAAAGCTCAACAAGCTGGCTATTAGTAATCCGGAGCTTATGGTTAGCCTGATGTGTGTGCACATGTTTTAATGCTACTAGTCACAGAACAATATGTGGTGACTTCGGCTGTCCTGGACTCTCTTGATCCCAAAATGGGAAGTGTAGCTCAGGATTATTAACTTCTGCATATTAAAGTTAAGGTACGACTTAGGTACCTGAGTCGTTTTGATGATCTAAGCCAACAGAATTTATTAAAATGGCTCTATCAGGTAATAGGTTGGTACTGAGTTGGGATATTTGCCATTTTGGAGTATTTTTAATTTAGCATAACCAGTATGCAATTCAAGAAAAGATTCAGTAGAAGAGCTGCTGTTTCTCAAGCAGTCATAATTCTTCATTTATAACCTCCCCCTGTGCAATAGTCTTGGTGCTGTTCTCATTTCAGTTTTGTGATAACTAGTAATGCAGGAGGCACCCAGTGACTGGGTTGTTGCCCCTGCTTCCTGCTCAGGTCTATGTGGGCTTTGGCCAGTTGGAGCTGGATGTTTGCACAGAGCAGCTGGCAGAGGGAAACTAGTTCAAGACGAGGCCTGTTTGGAAATTCTTTGAAAAACCTGTAGGGATGCTTGACTTTTGAAATGTTGCTTCCTCTTGACTTTTTAACAGATCCTTAAATACAGCTTAAGGAAGAACTATAGCTGATGTGTTTTTAAAGACAACCTCTGTCAAGACAGTAGGGCTGTTCTTTTGAGAGAAGATGATGTGTTGAGACTTGCAGTGCATGTCTGAAGAGCTGCCTGTTCTGCCTCGTGTTTAACGATGGCAAACTTTTAGAGCAAGTGAAGGCACACAGGCTGCGTGAGACCAGGTTTCTGGTGTGCTTTGGTTTTCAAAAGGCAGCCTGCTTACGGCACTGCTTTGGTCAGAAGGTCTTTAAGAGACTGGTAGGTAATGAACCTGCTTGACCTGTTTGATAAGGGAGCTTAATGGATCAAGGTCCATTCTAGATTATTCTCTTTAAGGCTGGGAAAAATGCATAATTCTACCTAGCAGTTGTGCTGATAGGCTAGAAAAAGATTGGGGGAGCAAACAGTGCAGCGCGTGTGATGTTATCTTGCTAAAACCTGTGAATGTCTTTGAAAAATCTTTGGAACATAGTTTGATACTTTTTGGGAATTCTGCAAATTTGTAATGCACCGAAGTGGCCTCCTGTTTCTCTTTCCAGACATGTCACTTCCAGGACTGGGAATTAGTATTATCTTCCTATATTATTCTCGTATGTAAATGTGAAAATTGAATCATGTCAGTGCTATCTGTCTGCTATCACTGACAAAAGTGTAATCTGTCGTATTTCTAAAATCATTCTGGGGAGTTCCGTTGTGGGCTTTGAGCTTGAATGTTTTGTCAACTATATAGAAAAGAAGAGTATTCACCCGTGGTCTGTGGGTGGCTTAACTTAGGGCACATGAGTATGATGGAGTTATACAAGCAAAGTTAGCAAGAATGTTTCTGTTGAGATCAGCTGTAGATGCCCAGCTCTCTTTAAAGGGAGATTTACAGCTCTTTGAGTAAGTTAAACTGAAATGCAGGAAACTTGACTTGGGTAGATTTTCTTTCATGTGCCAATGCAAAGAGATAATTTTCCAGTGCAATTCAGCCTGAATTCAACCTGTTTTTATGGCAATAACAGGCTCTGGCAGCTGAACATAGCATGAGGACTTCAGAGAAATTGGATGAGTGGTTGTGTTCCTTAAATAGGAAACACATGAAATGATTTGTGTAAAGTAAAAGCCAGAGTGCAGATGTCAAAAAGCCTAGCAAAGAAACCCCTTGAATGAAGCTCTCCTATGAGCTTTTGCCCATGGTGTGCCATTCACATCTGATTGTGATGACAGGTTCTTCAGAACAATGGGAAGATATCCTGCCAGAAAGATTTCCAAATATTTTGGAAAATGCAAGAGAAAACACCCCCAAACTCTCATAAAACTTCACTTAAATAGCCTCCATTTTTAGGTTCATAAAATGCAAGATTTCAACATAAAATTGAAACTAATAAGACTTGGTAAGATCATACTGAATTTTTCTGTTTGAATGAGTTTATGGTCAAATAGTAGGTATTGTAATATTGCTATGACAACACAGCACACAACCAATAGTTGTGAGTCCATCAAATGAAGAGCACTGAAATGCTATTTGGGTGCCTGAGTATTTGGTCTGTGGTACAGGCATTGCAACACTGTTTATTCAAGATTATTTATTAGGGTGTTTGGAAAATTCGAACAAAACCAGTGACAGGACAACATTGACAAATTTTCTGTTAGAAGCATAATGCTGCTTGTACTGGAAAACAGTGATTTTGAATTACTTATTCAGTTTTAAATGAACTGATGTAACCTAAGCCTTGAGTATTACAGCCAGCATGGTGAAAACATCAGTCTGATGTACAACGCAAATCATAAAAGAGAAGGTTAGCATGGGTACAAGCAAAGGATAAGGATATATTTTTATGCCATTTAAAACACAGGTGGAATTCTTTACTACTTGAATTCTAACTTCTTTTTTTCTCGGACATGGAGTGTTGATGGCGAATGCTAAATCTGGAGTCCCGTCCAAGTTCAGCTTGGGCCCTTGGCTTGCCCAGCTGCCCCAGCCACCTCACGTAGAGCCGGCACTGGGGAGCGTCCAGCAGCTGTGATCCCATCTTTGGAGCGCAGTCTGTGGAGGCTGTATAGATATTAACAGCGTGCAGTCCTGCTGGCTTTGGAAACTATAAGATGTGAACTCTAATAGTGCGTGTTTTTAAAATATTGCCAGCTAATGGTTATGAATCATACTTCCCTTAAGGCAGAAATCATTATTTGACTGCAGTGCATCAAACAAAGGAAGCTGTGTTTTGATCCTTTTGAACTGTCCTTGGTTTGATCCTTGATTGGGTTAAAATGCCGTATGAGAAAACAAGGAGGATAATTTAGTGTTGTCATCCGTCTAAGCAATAATGATGCACTTTAATTTCTTGGCGTCTAAACTCAGAGGTTTGTGACTGTCTGAAAAGAAATAAATAACCAAAATCAAACTTGTGACAGAAACAAAAGACATTGATATATCCTGTTGGAGTCTATGAGTTAACATAAGAGTAAACAACACCCTTTCTTAGATTTTGGGCAGGAGATTAAGGGAAATCTTCCTTGTGTTGTTCAGTGTGGAACACAGTCTGAGTAGATGATTGAGTGTTTACCTGTTTTTCCTTCTGGCGTGACCACTTACATGTTAGTCACCATCTGTTTGGCTTGAGCAGAGAGGTTCTTCAGCTTGCGGTGCTTTGTATTGGGGTGCCTGTAGGTAATTCTAGAGGCAGAACCACCATCAGAGGCTGTGTAACCTCATGGTGTGTTAGCAGGCTGGCTAAGTAACTTGGTTTCCTTGGCTTTGTAGCTTTGAAACAGAGAAATGTGGCATTTTGGCGGCTTGTAAGAGCAAGCGGTTCCAAGCTTGGAAGCTACCATTTTCTCAGAGCAGTAGAGGACCATTCGCCTTTCTAGACCTACGAGGTGGCAGCTGGGACGGTGGCATTGGCCTCCCCATGCTCTGCTTTGCCAGAGGGCTCAGAGCTCCCTTCAGAGAGCTCAAGGAGCAGGCCCCAGGCGGCAGCAGACCTGACCTTACTGGACACTCAGCTCCGCGGTGAGCTGAGCACGTGGTTAGGAGCGAAGGCAGCTCAACGACGTCCGTGGTGGCATCCCTGCTTCGTGGGCTGCAGTGGGACTCGGCTCCATGGAGTGTCCAGCAGGCCCCCATGGCTGGCCCGGGCCTGGAGCTGCCGGCTGGTCGCTGCTCCTGCTGCCACCCGGATACCAGTGAGATTTAATGGCGAGAGCTGATGCTTCTGTTCAACTCCGGACTATTTTGTTGTATTAACTGAAATATTTACAGTATGTGAAATGATATGAAGCTTCTTCCTTAGATACGTGGTGTTTTCTTTTTTTCTCGTTCCTTTTAATTGTTTGCACTGCTGCAGAGGTGTCGCTCCGCGTCTCCTGAGCTGAAACGTGTGAGAGTGCGAAGGGCTGGCGCCGTGCTGCTCTTCAGCACTTACTGGCTTCTTTTTATTTCTCTTTTCCTTTGTTTTGATTTACTGTCAAATCCTGAAGATGTTAGTGAATGGCGCCCACACCTTTAAATAATAAAACCCCTAGATTTGTTTGCAGCTTCCCTAATCTGTTGTTAATAAACTTGAAAGAATACAGTCTTGTCTAATAAACACATCAAACTAATGGGTAGCCAAGCAGTTCAGAAGAGTGTTTGTTGTTTGGTGTTTAGATTCCAGTCAAAATTAATCAACAATGGATGGGGCCTGCTGTATTTATTAGCAACACAAATCCCTGTGATTCCATGCCAGGTCCCTTTGACTCATTCCAGTATATGCTGGCAGGGGTACAGGACTGATAAATACTTACATCCTTGTGACTGCGAAAGAAAGGGGAGGGGAAATACGGCCAAGAAAACAGACCTCACGGCTGGCATGAATTCCTTGAGAGCCATTTTGAATCTTTCTATACGGCTCGTGTATAAATGGGAAGTCACTGAGTCATGAACAGTAGAGGCTTTTTTCCCTTTTTTTTTTTTTGTGAAACCTTCAGCTTTGCAGATGGCTGCATAAACTTGCATGGTTTTGTTCTCTAGTGTACTCATTCTTCTCAAATTTAATTTTCCTTCTCTCTTGTTTTTTATTAATTTTTTTAAAGAGCTTCTGTTCATAGAGAAATGCCACTGTGGAAATACCTCTTCTTGCAACAACTGTTATGTTTTAAACCATGCCTTGTCAGAGAAATGAAGGGGAAGATGGTTGAAACATTGGTGTTTTAATTACAAAGTTGCAGTTGTGAGTTTAAGAGAAATTATGGCTCATTTTGGGGAGTATGAAAAATGTTTCTATCAAAATATATCAAAACTTTAATGATTGAGCCAGCTTCTGGAGAAACTGGAGTGATATAAGTTGTGCTCAGTGTAATTGTCTTGCAAAAATGGACAGGGCTGTTTTTACTGTAGACTTGCAAAAAATCTGGTTTTGCTTCTGGAACCCTAAATCCTGAGTTTAGAAGACAAGAAAGCCCCAATTCTAAACAGAAGTCTGTTGAACTGCTGCTGAGGATTACTTAGTGATAAGCTGTGCCAGAAAACAAGTTGCAGCAAGCTATTCATGTGCTGTAGGAATTTCAATCATCTTATCTCTGAGAGTAGCAGTTGCACTTGATACGGATAAATACACCAGCCAGCTTAAGTCACAGGATTGGCTGCAGATTTTTGTTCTTGACGTGACACTTACTGTTCTACAGCTCTGAGGCCAATTTTATTTTCCTCATGGACAAATGATTCATGAAAATTCAAGACTTTCTGAGGGAGAAGGACTTCTGAAAAACTACTTGAACATAGAAAACTCAGTTACTAAGTAATAGAAGATAAACTAATGCAAATAAAATGATGTGGCTATATCTTGCTTCGTATATGTCATCTTGATCACACTCACTTTGCTGCTGTCCACTTTGGCTGACTTCAAAGTTTGCAGCTGCTTGGAAAATGTGGCCAAACTATAAAACATGTGATAGTTAAATTAAACAAAATGCCCCTTTATAAGAGACCTGGATGAAATAACAGACCTAGACTCTTGCAGTCCTAATGTGTGCATAAGAGACTAGCACTCTTTCAGGGATGAACAAACTGCAGGTAGAAGAAACTTTCACCTTTTCCAGAAGGCAGCCTTGAAGCGAAGGAAGAACAAGTTTTATTTTGCAAATTCTACTGCTGATTTCAGAGTGGGTATGAAAAATAGACTATTTTATCAGGAAAAACAGCACATGACACTCCTTTTGGGTCTTCTACCTAATGTTGTCATTAGCACTTGTCACATGCCAAAAAAAAAGGGAGTATTTTTTTCTTGTGGATAAAAACCGTCTTTGGACATTGTTTGCAAAAATATTAGCCAGCTTCTCTGGCGGACTTTGTCTTCTCTCATGCTATTTTTGTGTATGTTTTGTGTATGCTGGTTCTCTGCCAATAACTGACCCACATCGGAGGCCGACCCTTTTATTGAGGATTCACTCTGCTTGTGGGTGAAGGCTGGTGCAGATAAATTAACTCTTAAGTTCGCTCTTGTTAATTAACAACTCTGTCTCTCTTTTTGCTGTTTTACTGAGAATAATGTGGAGCATGATTTGTGTATACTTCATGGAAACTAACACAAGTCTTAAGATTGACTGCTTAATATCCTCTAACTACCCATCTTGGTACCACTGGGGGATATTGAAAAGAGGTAGAAATACCAAAAGAGGCAGTGTCTCCTCATGGAAGTCACTAAGGGATGAGAAGGCTAATCCTTGCAGAGTTTAGGAATAAACTCCAGTAGGAATTAGCAGTGTGTTTCCCAGAGACTTTAGAGCAAGCTCGGTCCTATGGCTGCAAAGTGAGTTGCAGACAGACTTTCATCATGTATGACAAGAACTGCAGCAACAGACCTGTTAGCAGGCTAGATGCTTGAATTCTTGCAAATGTCATCAGTGGTTTTCAGCATAGGACTGCCCCCTTTTCTCCAGCCAAATAATAGCCTTAAGTGTGTAGAGGAGCTAAGTTAGGAGCTGTTTTCTTGGGAAAATAAAGTTTTTGATTTCAGTATGAATATAAGCCACTTAGGGACAAGATGTAAATGTCAATGGAGTCATAAATTTTATAACTGGAACACCATATTAACCCAAGTGTATGACATGCTCATGAGGGTAACAAAATTTGCATATCTCTGTATTTTGGGTCCTCTTGCAGTCTGTCTGGGGTCTCTCCAGGATGAACAGAGCTATCTGCACAGTGGCACCTTTCCTTGTGCCCAGTGAACCCGTTCGGTGCGAGTGAGCCTCGCGAGAGCTGTGTCCTCAACTTAAAAGGCTTTGTGGGAAGCGTGGTCCGTACAGCCCCTCTTCCTGGCAAGGTTAGATCAGCGTCTCCAGGCCTAGATTTCAAAGAGCACTAGGAGTTATCCATGCAGTTGTCCTGTTGTCCTGGTAATGTGCAGGCCCGCATGCAAGTGGGATGCTGGTGACTAACCCAAATCTGGTATAAATGACACAAATCTTACCACAGGAACGTGTTTTTGCACAAACCTTGCTTTGGTGCTCATGTGGCCTTTACTCATCCTAGTCTGCATGAAAACCTGTATTTCCGAAGCAGTTATAAATAAGACTGTAAAATAGGAGAGATTTGCAGTGCTGAATTACAGCAAACTGTGTGTGTGTCTGAGAATTTATTCCCACCATCATCATAGTATTGAAAGAGAGAAATGTTTGTCCAAGTCTGTGCTACAAGCTATTTGCACCTTGTATTTGAAGGCTTTTGAATATAAGAACAGTTGAATTTGTGATTTAAAAGCAATGCTGCTTTATTTTAATCTTATTTTTTGGGGGAGAGGGACATGTAGAACAAAACCAAAAAAACAACTACCCCCTGAAACAGACTCCCTATGCAAATATTGAGCCTGTCTGTAAAGGTATTCAGTGGGTGGGATTACTCACAAAGGTAGCTCAGTGCCTTGCTTAATTGCTTGGGTATCATGTGGTATTTTTTTGAGAATATGAGAATATGGTTCGCTGCTTCTCTCCATCCGTTACTATTGCTATAACTGATGTTCTTTCGAGCGTGGAGTTAAAACAATGTTTGAATACATAGGTCATGATAGAAAAATTATTATTCATAAGGTGAGCTGGCTGAGTTACAATTCTCACACGTTTCTTTTTCAAAACTTTAGCAAGTGCTCTAGGAGAAATATTTTAGTGTTGAGTGTTGTTCAGGAAATCCTCAATGTGAAAAATCATCTGATCCAAACTTTCTATGGCAAGGGTATGGCAAAGCACTCAAAGCAAATGTTTAAATTCAGTTTTGGCTGATATATAACAACAACTCCATAAAAGCAGCCTGCCCCAACACCATACCTATGAGTAAAACTTGCTTGCTAAAACAATTGCGGAAAATGATTGTAGGAGAAACAATTAGGTCCACTGATGAAGGACTGCTCTATGAAAACCAAGCTTGACGGGAGGACGTTGTTGCGTGGGAGGGAAGAGCTGTATCTTGAAAGCAAGGGACAGATGCAAAGTTTGTTGTGGACTGAACTACTCTGGCAGAGTGAATCTTTGCAGTTGGGTTGCTTGTGCGCGCTGTGGGACAGGCCATGTGGAAAGGCATCCAAGTGGTATGAGTCAGGGGTGGAACTAGCTGTGTTGCACATTCCCAGACACAAATAGAGATTGTTTTCTCTTAACAGTGGGAGGAAAGGAAGACAAGCATGGAGATAAAAATATATCTGACTCATGATGAAGATGATATATATCAGTTTGATAGATTCTGTCACATTTCCTTTGTGAGAATACGATGTTTTTCACAAGAAATCAGGTGTGACTTCCCCACAGTGTCTTCCATGTCCAGAAATGCTCTGGCATGATGCATGTTGGAACGGTAGAAAGACTTAAAAAATTAAAATAACGCTGCTATGGTACTTTTTGGTCATAACGATATACTTGATTCAAAAATAATTTTGTGTGGTGAAAGTCAAACTTTTGCTACTGTGGTAAATGTTCTAACACTTGAATATATCCTTTTCTGTTTTGAGTCACATGAGTTTCAAAACACGCATGCATGTAAACCACTTCAGTAAGCGGACACAAATCATGGTTTTCAGTTGCAGTACTTAAAACTTTGAGGATGACAGCCTGAAAATAGCTCCTTATTTTTCCAAACATTGAAGCTTCAAATACATGCATCTGTCCATGCTAATATTAAGTGTATTAGTTCTCTGATGCATTTTTCCCCCCCTATACAGTCCCTGCCTGTTGACTCTTTACATGGGGAAATCAATGGAAATGGGCAAGTAATTTTTTCCCCTCCACGTGTCCTATATCGTCTAAGTTGCATTTCTAATAGTGTAGTAACATATAACTGTATAATGGATCCTAGCTGAATGTCTTAATTTCTTGATCCTGATACAAGCCCTTCTACTGACATTATGCTAGGCTGTAAGCTGCTACCTCTCCTGCAAACAAAAGAAAATGAATGTTCCCTATGCCAAATCATTTAAATGATGAAAGATGTGAAGTTATAGGGTATTATTAGTTTACTGACCTTGTATTTTGAACTCAGAGACGTATAGGCTATTGAAAGCCTATAATAGCACCCACTGAGCACTACTGAGACCTGCTGGCTCTGCTCGAGTGAGTTATCCCATTTATTAGGACTGTGTCAGTTTGTGTTGCAAGACCAGGAGGTTGTAGTGTCTTCTTGAGGAGGGAGAGGAGGCCTTTTCATATGGGATGCTCAGCAGTGAGGGAATGGCAGGCTTGGGCAGCAGCTGGAGCGTGTGAGGTGGCAGTCAACTCCGTAACGCTGCCGAGGAGGGAACATAACTAAACAGAAACTGCTGCATTTAACTGAATAAGGAAATGTTTAGCTTCCAGCTATTCAAGCGCCGATCCCTCTGCTGAAGGGTGCTGTCCTGCCGTGTTTGGGCCGGGCGGGCAGTGTGCTGCGCTTGCCGGGCCGCTCGCCCGCCTCCGTGAGCTTCCCGGGATGCGGCGCTCCGCTCGGGACGTGCCTCGCGCTGCCGGCCCTGCCGAAGGGAGCACCGACCGCCACTGCCTGCGAACGGCTCCGTGTACGGCGGAGGCTTCGGCTTTTAAATGGAAGAGCAGTAACGTTAGGTGTTGCTAAGTTAAAACCAAAAATGCCTGTCTCGTGGTTATCTGGTGGCGGTCAGGTGTCATTGCCTCCTCCATCTGCCTGCCCTCTGACTGAGTAAATGTAGCATTTGAGTCATTGCTTATTAAAATCCAACTTGCTGCCTGTTTGGAAATTACTAAAAGGCAATGAAGTTCGAGTTGTTCCTTGACAGGATGCTAGAAAGATAGTTGTGTATCTGGTTCCGTCTGGATGGTGCTTTCAGTATCCCAGGTC
>JAVCKT010005692.1:0-11837 GCA_032273925.1 Rhynchotus rufescens | reverse complement strand
GGGGGGGGGGGCGGGAGCCGGGCCCAGCCCCCGGCCCCACGTGGGACACGCGGGGATTTATAAGACGTCCCCCCGCAGCGGGCGCGGGAGGCTGTGCGCGGGCGGCGGCGGCGGCGGGACTCGAACCCGCGGCGCGCGGCCATGGAGCCGCCCGGCGGCCGCAACGGCAGCGCCTGGGCCGCCGCCCTGGGCAACCTCAGCGCGAACGCGAGCGCCACGGCCCCGCCGCGGGCCCAGAGCGCCGCCTCCGTCCTCGTCGCCGTGGTGGTCACCGCGCTCTACGCCGTCGTGTGCGTCGTGGGGCTCCTGGGCAACGTGCTCGTCATGTACGGCATCGTCAGGTGCGAGCGGGGCGCCCGGGGCAGCTGCTGCCCCCCGCCTTGGCAGCGCGGAGGGCGCATGTGTGCGCACGGGGCTGGCCGTGCATGGGGATGGCCGTGCATGGGGCTGGTGGGGTGCATGCACTGGGAGCCAGGGTGTGAGCACGGGAGCCAGCGTCCGGAGCGGGAGCACGGCTGGGGTGAGCATCGCTGCGTGCAAGAGAGTGAGTGCACGGCAGCAGGGAGTGCGGGAGAACCCCGGGAGTGAGCGTGCACTCAGGGAGGGCATGCACTGGGGTGAGCGTGCACTTAGGGGGGCATGCACCAAGGTGAGCATGCATCACATGTGAGACCGTGACAGAGGGGTGCGGGGTGATCCTGCATGCTCCCGAGCTCAGGTAGCCCTGGGCTGGGCGTGTGTGCAGGGAGAGCACGTGTGTGCATGATGTGCAAGGGAGCACACGTGTGTGTCTGTGTGAGGAAAAGCTGACTGTCTTTCTGGGGTGAAAAGCTCATAAAAGAAGATAAAAGCACATGTGCATAGGGCAGTGCAGGAGCCGACTCTGGCACCAGGACCTGATGGTCTCCAAGAGAGAATTACTGAATCCTGTCAGATTTGCAGCAGCTCCTGTCAGCCCACTGGCACCCAAAGCTGATCTCATCCGCCCAGCGCCCTGCACCGGTTCTGTCAGCCACCTCCTTGGGAGCCCTTGGGTGTGTGGCCCCCAATGCCAGCAAAGCCCCTTGGGGATGGTCACCCTGAAGCCCTCGGTGATGCTCGCACGCCTGGGGCTGGGTGGGAGGCACCGTCCTGGATTGCCCCAGCCAGCAGCTGCCCGGTGGATCTTTCAGTCCCTTTGCAGTGAGGGGAAGGGGGCTGATGGACGGGCAGCAGCACCGCGCTGACCCTACCTGCTGCTAGATGCAATTTTTGTATTGACTTCAAAACCAGACGGAAAATCAAAGGGAAGGAGTCAGTTCAAAGCGCTGGCCATGCCGTTAACTGGCTGCCTTTGTGCAGCCCGAGCTCCCGCAGCAGCCCCGGCCACGCATGCATCCCATCTCCATGGTTTCTCCGTGGTTTCTGGTGCCCCGGTCGCCACCCTGATGCTGCAGCCGGAGCTGCCCCCGCGCGCTGGGGAGCGGGAGGCGAGAGCGGCTTTGCTTTGGAGCTCTCTGCCATGGGGCTGCACGGGGGCGCTCGATGCTGCTGCCCCGGGACACATCGTGCACCCTGGGGAGCCTCGGCAGAGCCTATGGGCAGCTGGACGGAGCGGGTCCCCCCGGGCTGGGGGACCCGAGGAACTCATCGGAATGAGGATGCTGCAAAACCTGGATCTAAGATCCCTTTGGAGCTGCATCAGCGCCTGTGTGTCTCAATGAGCTCGCGCCAGCCCTGGAGACCCCTTGGCTGTGCTCGACACCCTGAGCCGGGCTCCTTAACCCCAGTGTGGTGGATTGACTATCCCAGGCTTTTTTCCACTATTTTTTTTTCTTCCCCACTCCTTTAATTTACAAGCAGCGCAGCCTCCCAGAGGCCCCCCAAGGCCTCAAATCTGGGGTCAACTCCCGCGTCCCTCCCCATGCTGCCCTTGCCTAGGGAGGTGCAGGCTCCTGGCCCTGGCACAGCTGCAGTGGGACCCGAATGGTTCTGGCGGCAGCGCCACCCGCGTCCCTGTCCTTCCTCTTCACTGCTGGCAGTCAGGAAAACAAAACAGAGACGAAAGCACCACAAATTCTACCCCCACCTCCCAAAAAAAGAAAAAGTCTTTTTTTAATCAAGGGGAGCTAGAAACCTGAAAACACCAAAAATATTCTCTAGATTTCAGGTTAACCCAGAATGAAAATTTTCTTTATACTTTCAGGATGGAAGCTCTTTACTCCCCGTGTGCCCTCCAATTCATTGCACATCCCCACTTGTTTCTGCCCAGTTTATTGCACATCCCCCATGCAATCTATGAGCTGAGGCCAACATCGTTCCCCCCACAGCAGTCGGGTTAATTCCCCTTGCGCCGGGGCTGGGCGCAACCCTGGGCACAACCCTGGACACAACCCTGGACACCCTGGTGCAATTGGCTGCTGGTGCCCAGGATGCTCCTGGCAGGTTCCTCCATGCAAGGAGGGGTCCTCGTGCAATTGCTAATCTGGGAGCCACCCCGGACACTGGGAGCCGCCCGGGGTGCTCGGAGGTGGGACCCACTGGAAGGAGTTAAGCCAGAGGCTCCCGTGCTGCTTCCAGATGGCCTGCGCTTCCGGAGCTCATCGATCCAATGTCTGCGAGTGAACTCGAGAGGGAAGCAGGCTGGATAATCACAATTTACTGGGTGGAAAATCAGATACAGGCAGTTTGGGGAGATAAAGGGCACCATGCGACTGGTTCAGGGAAATGGAGTAAATCAATTTAATTGAGAAAAAAGACACTTCTCTCTCCGGGTTGTCTTTGAGCTCTGAGCAGAGGAGCTGTAGGAATGACCAGCGGCTGCTCCCTGGTCAGGTTGTGGGTGAGACCTTGAGAAGGTCCAAGTACCTCTCTAGGCTGGGATGAGGGTCCTAGTGTTTGGTGTGCACAAGAGTGTAACCCCATCACCACGATGCACATAAGCCTGTTCAGTGCGCACGTAACAGCCCCCTCTCGGCCCCCCTCCAGGTACACCAAGATGAAAACGGCCACCAACATCTACATCTTCAACCTGGCGCTGGCAGACGCGCTGGCCACCAGCACGCTGCCCTTCCAGAGCGCCAAGTATCTCATGGAGACGTGGCCCTTTGGGGAGCTGCTCTGCAAAGTCGTGCTGTCCATCGACTACTACAACATGTTCACGAGCATCTTCACGCTCACTATGATGAGCGTGGACCGCTACATTGCCGTGTGCCACCCAGTCAAGGCGCTGGAGTTCCGCACGCCAGCCAAGGCCAAGATCATCAACGTGTGCATCTGGGTGCTCTCCTCTGTCATTGGAGTGCCCATCATGGTCATGGCGGTCACCAAGACGAAAGGCAAGTGGCTTCTGGGAATGGGGCCCCATCTCTCTGTCCTGGGGGGGATGCCTTGACCAGACCCTCATGGCAAAGTAAAGCCACCTGCTCCTGGAGCAGGTTGAAGCTCAGTGACGGGTACTCCTCCATGTGACAGCAAGAATGTCCTGCCAAATAAAAGACACCACAGTGTCATTTTTTAAGAGAACTTCATAGTATTCTCTCTGCTTTAAACCCTCTTTGATCATCTTCTCTCCTGCAGACGGGATGGTGTTGTGTACACTCCAGTTCCCTGATCCCCCCATATACTGGGACACCGTGACCAAGATCTGCGTCTTCATCTTCGCCTTCATGGTGCCTATCTTGGTCATCACCATCTGCTACGGGCTCATGATCCTACGCCTGAAGAGCGTCCGCCTCCTGTCCGGCTCCAAGGAGAAGGACCGCAACCTGCGCCGCATCACACGCATGGTGCTGGTGGTCGTTGCAGCCTTCATCATCTGCTGGACGCCGATCCACATCTTCGTCATCATCTGGACCTTGGTGGACATAGACAAGAAGAACCCCTATGTGGTGGCTGGCTTGCACTTCTGCATTGCTTTGGGTTATACCAACAGCAGCCTCAACCCTGTCCTCTATGCGTTCCTGGATGAGAATTTCAAGAGGTGCTTCCGAGAGCTTTGCCTGCCTTTCCGGGGCCGCACGGATCCCAAGGGCTTCTCCCGCGGCAGAGGCACCGTGAGGGAGCCCGTGTCCACTTGCACGCGCTCCGAGGGCCTCCGCCAGCCGGCCTGACTGGCCGGGGGAGGCCGCGAGCGGCGCGGGGACGAGCTGCGCTCCGAGGTCACCCACGTCACCAGCACGGAGCTCTAGCAGGGCTGGCGCTGCCATGGGCACTGCTCCAAAATACTGCTGTTTTCCTATAAAAGAAAAGAAAAAAAGAGAGAGAGTGACTGCGAAGACCTGCAAAGGGGGTGAAGAAATAGAGAAATAGAGTCTTTTTTTCTCTTAGGAAAAGGGAGCTATTGCAAGGAAGGCATCATTTTGCAACGCCGCTGCTGGGGCAGCATCCGCAGAAGCTGCTGCATGGGCAGTTTGGGCCCCGGGAGAGCAGATGGCTCCTGCTGGCCCCGCTCGCTGCCGTCATCGCGCTCGTTGGGCTAATTGCAGGGAAGCCGGCGCGGGGCCGCGGCACCTGGGGCCTGGCGGCTGCGTGGCATCTCCGGTGCAAGGATGGTGCTGGCGAGGCAGCCTGAAGCCCTTGCTCTCCACCCGGGAGAAAAGGGGCTGGAATTGCCCCTTGGGAGCGCAGACAACCCCGATGTCCTGCAAGGAAGGGCCTCTCGCTTGGCATCGCCCTCCGCATGTCTCCGTGCGCACAGGATGCTGCAAGGATGGACTCGCCCGGGGGAACGCAGGGGGACCTTGAACCTCGCCTCCAGCCTGGGACCTGAGAACTGACAGATCGAGACACCGATGGGGAAAGGCAGAGGGCTGCTCCTTCCTTAAATCCTGCGGCATCTTGTGCTTTTCTCCCGCCTCGGGCCCTGCTCCTGCCGACCTGCTGCCGTCCCAGCCACCCGCCGTTCGGGGCAGGTTGAGCTGAATGAAACCGAGGAATTTTCCTGGCACGGGACAGATGCCACATTTTTTTAAGCAGGCTTCAATCCAGCCTCCCTTTCCCAAAAGCAACTTCTGCAGCTGCGACTTGGGTTGGGAAATAAGGTGAATCCCAACAGAACTGGGAACTTGTGGCCACTCTGCTGCACATCTCTGTATGCATACATATATATATATATATATATATAAAATGTATAACTCTCTCTACAACTCTCTGGAATGAAGATGACTGCCAGTGCCCTGGTGCCCCTGCTGCCGCCTGCGCTGGAGCCGGATCCTGGGGCTGGACCTGGCTGTTCTCCCAGGCTTGAGCTTGCACAGCCAGCCCCAGCCCTCAATTGGGGCGGTTTGTTGACATCCCTGTATAATAAAAGCTGCTTTTTGGAATAAATAAATTAATTAAAGTACAGCAGAGGGTTTCTGGGTGTCCTTTGCCACGTGGGTGTGCAGTGAAATGAGCTCAAACCCTGCTCCAGACCATGCTCTGTCCCTCAGGAACAGCTCTGGTTAATGACAGCACAAACTGCCTCCCTGCAGCAAGATCACATCAGCTTCCCCATGGGTTATGGGGAAAACCCACCCTAAGTTTTCCATATTTTGTAACTTCTTTGCATTCGCCCCTTTAGCTTGGGTGGCTTTGCCAGCCCTAGCAGCCAGAAGCCTTTGCCCAGGATCTGCGGTGTTGCTGCTGCAAGTCACTCGCACTGAGGTTTATTTTAATAGCCAAGTCACTGGGCCCTAATTACATTTGTAATTTAAATGTAAATGAGGATTGGGTGTGGATGCAAGAGAGGGAGGTGCTGTAGCCTGGTACCCCACTCCTGCCCGCGATGCCATGGGATATCGGGGCATTTATCGCATCCACCGGGGCGGGTCACGGAGGTGCCAAGGAGCAGGAGAATCCGGGCCAGGAGATGCATTCCTGGTGACCACGTCTGCTTCCGCAGGCACATTCCTCTCACTAATCAACCACCTAGCAAGGCCTCATGCAACAGGCTTGAGTCTTGCACACGTGATTAATGAACCCCCCGTCCGCTCCTTTGTCTGCACCAGCGTCATGCGGCAGCCTCGCCTTGCACAGTGAGAGCAGCAGCAAGCAAATCCAATAGGAATCGTTCCCAATTCCCAGGATTTCTTAACACTGCCCTCTAGCCGGGCAGGAGCAGAGAGGTCCCAGAGATCGGAACCAGAGATTGCCAAGGGGCTCCTCTGCCAGCAGCTCTCCCTAGATAGGTGTGTGTGTGTGTGTGTATATATATATATATATGTATATATACATGTGTGTGTATATATATGTATGTATATATATGTATATATACACATATATATACATATATATATGTATATATATGTATATATGTGTGTATATATATGTATGTATATATATGTGTATATATATATTTATATATGTCTATATATGTATATATATGTATATATATATTTATATATTCACACACACACACATGTATACATATATACACATATGTATACATACCAGCAATTCTCCCCCAGCAGCTCCTGGTGCGCGCGGGTGACGTGTCAGCATCGCCCCACGGCCGCCGGAGCCCCTTGTTAAACCTCCCTGCCCTCCTCCACTCGACACAGAGCGGCGGTGTCGGCGTCACCGCGACGGGCACCGGCAAGAGGGACCTTGCGCAGCGGGCGATGCAGCATGTGGGGGAAGCAGAAAATAAAGGTTGATTCGTTGGTGCTGACCCCACCTCAAGCGTCAGCTGCCCCATGCTCTGCATCCCAGCCCCGCTCTGGGCTAGGGATGGTCACGGCTGTGGTGCCACCAGCCCCTCTGTGCTCAAGGGTGCCCCCCCTGCGGCTCCGTGTTCCCCTCGCACCCACGTGCAGTGCTGGGACCCAGACACTGCAGTCCAGCGCCCGCCCGGGGCTCCCGCGGGGACCCAGGCTGCCCAGGGCTGTCTGTGATGCCAGGGGCTGCCCCGCGCCCAGGGCACCCGCGGCAGCGCCCAGAGCCCCCCCTTCCCGGCACATCCCGGCCCGCGCTTCCCCTCTGCCCCAGCCCGCCCGGGCCAGAGCCCTGGGGCCAGGGCTGGCGCTGGGAGCGAGGGGCCCTGCAGCACCCGCGTGGTGAAAAAGCAGCAAACGGCATTTATCAAAACTCAGTTTATTCCAAAGATTAAAAGATTACAGCTTTTTTTGTCTCTTTCTCATTTAATCAACCAAAATACTTTACATTTTTCTTTTTAAAAAAATCAACTTATTCTGAGCATTGTACAACTCCCCCCCCACCCCCCCCGCACACACACTCACACATCCCACATTCTCCCCTATTGCTATAACTTAACTTATAAAAACTATCTTTGCAGCAGCCCCTGCTCAGGCCGGGGACCTGAAGGGCAGTGGGGAAGGAAGAGCCGGGGCTGGCGCGAGGAGCGAGGGGCGTCGGGCCGGGAGCTGCCGGTGCTGGGGACAAGGGACAGGCCGGGCACTTTGTGGGGACAAAGGCAGGGCTGGATGTCAGCCTCTGCCTTCTCAGGGAGGCCCTAAGCAGGGAGGAGAAAAGGAGGGAAGGAGGGAAGGAGGGAAGGAAAGGACAACTCCTGAGAGGAAAACACATTTGGTTGGATTTCCAAAGGTGTCCGGGGTGTGAAAAGCAGGGAGGGAGGGAGGAAGCTGCTCCGGGTCGCTGGCAAGTTGAGGTGTTCAAGGGGGAGCACTGCTCCTCGCCTGCCTTCTGGTGGGATTTGGGCTCGGAGCCCTGGGCAGCCACGCGAGGGAGGCAGCAGCCACCACCTCGAGCAGTGACCAGGGCTCCGAAGCTGCAGCCGCATCCACGGAGCCCGGCCAGGCCCAGTCCCACCTGCCGACACAGCAGGAGATTCCCGCGAGGGAGGCTGCGAGCCTCCGCCCATGACGCTTCACACGGGAATGTTTCTTTTACGGTGAGAATTCACCTCAAACAAGGGGAGAGGGGCACCAGGGACTTCAGAAGCCTAAGAAGCCCAAAGCCTTCTATGCAAGAAGGGACAAGGCCCTCAGCTTCACTGGGTCAGGAATTTTTTTTTTTAAATGCAACAAAAACCAGTTTGCAAATCCATGTTATGGGACCAAGCAGGACTGGGGGAGCTGAGAGAGCACCTAGCACCGAGGGAAGACAGATGCAGCTTCCAGAGGGGAAAAGGGAGCACCCTGAGGAGCTCTGCTCCAACCCCACACATGGTGGGGCCCTTGGAGCATCCCGGCTGCGGGGACCCAGCTCTGCGAGTCTCCCATCCTCCCCAGCACATTCCACAGAGCAGAGCCGGAATCCGGCCCCCCTCGTGCCCTGAGCGCCCCGGGGCCGAGGGTGGGTGTTGAGTGTGTGCGCGCGGGCCCGCGTCGCGGAGCCGCTTCATCAGCTCTGCTCCCTGTCCTTCACCAGCAGCACGGTGTGTTGGCCGCCGCTGGACACGGCCAGGACCACGCGGTTCTCCAGCTGCTTGCCCGTCATCTGCACAGGGCTCCAGACATCGTCCTCCTCACCGGTGCCCAGCTGGTAGTTGGTGCCCATGCCCCAGGCAAACGCTCGTCCTGCAACAGAGGCCATGTAAACGTGGCTGCTGGGGAGCGGACGCGGCAGCCCAAGGAAAGGGAACTGGCTCAGACTTGGGCCGGGGATGAGGCCTGATGAAGCTGCTCGGGAAGGGGACACGGAGCGGCATTCCCGGGCGCCTGGTACTCACCGTCGCTGCTGACGGCGTAGCCGACCGACGCACCGCACGCCACGGAGGAGACGCTGGGGAGCTCCGGGATCACCGTGGGGGTGCTCTGCTCCTCCGCCCCTTCGCCGAGCCCTAGGCGGCCGTACTCAGCCCTGCCCAGGCTGTAGGCTTTACCTGGGGCACAGGGTACACAGCAGGGGTGATTCCAGTGGGAGGGTGCAGCCTGTGGCCAGAGCCTCCCTTCCCTGGGGAGCAGCCCCCGTCCCTACTCACCCTCCGAGTCCATGCACACCGTGTGGTGCTGCCCGCCAGAGAAGCCCACCCAGGACTTGGTGGAGTTCTTGAACGACGTCAGGTTCTGTGGAGAAAAGCAGGGCTCGGTGCCCTGGGTCCCTGTGGGACGGAGAGGCACCAAACCCAAGCAAATCAGGAATGCAAACACGGACGGCCCATGCGAGCCCCAGGCAGCTGAGACCCCCATCCAGGAGCTCACCCCCATCAGAGACCAGCCCAGCTCTGAAACCCCCAAAATGGAACGTCAAACTTTTCATCAAGTGCACTGGCTGCAGGGACTTAAATCCATAGCTTTGCAAGGTGACTTCCCACCCCAACTCCCAGCTCTGGGATGACCTGCAGGAGACTCCTGGAGGAGGGTGCATGGAGAGTACAAGGTGGTCTCGACCAGGGGAGCCCTGCAGGGCCCTCATTTTGGACCAGCACACCCAGGAGTCAGTGGCCGCACCCAACAGGGCTCAGACATGATACTTACCCAGTTGGTGATAGTTGGAGAGGCCAAAACCATAGACATGGCCCTCCTGCGTGACAGCAAAAGTGAAGTAAGCGCCGCAAAAGGCATCCTGGAAACGCATCTTGCCTCTGTTGCCTCTGCCTTTGACAGGCACGCGCTGAGGGACCAGCAGACGCTCTGGGGGCAGCAAACAAGGGATCAGATGCAAACTCACGTTTCACGGTCTCTTCATTCCCACTCAGATCCAGGTCACGCAATCAAGCAATTGTTTTCCAAGCAGCCCTTGGGCACCAGGGGAAGAGGCCAGGTGCAGCAGAACATGCAGGCTCCTCAGCCAGGCCAAGGGCTGGTGCCCAAGGACAAGAGCCGCGCTCACGCTGGCACCAAAGAGCCCTCAGCAAAGAGACTCACGCAAGCCCTTCCTTCCGCCGCGGTTGGCGAAGAGCTCCGGCACCCTGCCCAGCTGGCCCTGCTCGCCACAGCCACACGTGAACAGGTCGCCGTCCACTGTCAGCATCACCAAGTGGTCATTCCCTTGGAGGAAGAGTAAGAGGGTGAAGCAGCAGCTGCAGGCTCCAATCCCCCAACAGGGCAGCAGAGCCAGGGTCAGAAATCTCGCATTTAAACCCCAGCTAGACAAGTCCTTCACGTCCCAGGGGAATTTGCCGTGTTAGATACCTGGATGCCAGGGTCTACAATGGCTAAACACTGAGATTAAACTCTACCTCATTTCAGACCCTGGATGGAAACTCCAAACAAGTTTGGCTGGGGACATTTAGAGGCCTGGGTCACCCTTAGCCTCACCTGGGCCTCTCCTCAGCTTCTCCATGTCTACATGGAGACCCCCATGTACCAAAGCATTTTGAAGTCAGACAGGGCTGCATGTTAAAGCCACTGCTGTCACTAGAAGAGACTCAGGGTCTGCTCGCTCAGGAGCCAGGAGAGAGCAAACATGCCCTGTAGCAAGGAGTAGGGAAAGGACATGGGTCATTCTAGAGCGGCCCCCCGAAACATCTCCCTGCATCAGTCTGACCCACAAGCAGGCCCTGGGCTCCCGCTCACCTGAGACGATTTTAACCACTGGCGCCTCGAGCTGAAGTAACAGAGGGATCGAGCTCTTCTTCATGGGCTCCAGCAGCCCGATCACCCCGTTGTTGTCCTGCACCGAGAGACAGAAATGGGGAGGCAAGTCAGCCGACACCAGACTGGCAATCGGAAGTGGGCCTCTGGAGCCCAAGGAATCAACGTACCCGGAAAGAGCCCCAGACGAAAACCCTGCCGTCCTCCGTGAGCGCGGCCGTGTGACTGTCCCCCGCAGAGACCTGCACCACCTTCTCCTGCAGCGGCACCTCCCCTGGCTTCATCTCCGAGCCCTCTGCGGAGGTGTCGCGGCCGAGGGCACCCTCGTCATTGCAGCCAAAGGTGTAGATCTGCAGAGGAGATAGACCTGGTGAGTGAGAGACCCCAAGAGCCACTAGACGGGAATGAAAACAGCACGCAGAGACCGGCCACGCTGCACGCTCCCGCTATGCCGCAGCTCTGTGGCCTGGCACATGGTGAGGGGGGCTCTGCGCTCACGCCGGGAGCCGGAGCCTCCCAGTGCTCTCCCGGGCGTGACGCAGAGCTCACGCGGCGCTCACCTTGCCCGTCTCGCCGAGACACACGGTGTGCATCCCCCCTGCCTCCGCCTGCACCACCAGCTCCGGGAGCTGCACCAGCGCCGGCTTCTTCCTCTCCAGCACATCCTCGCCCAGGCCCAGCTGCCCCACGTCGCCCTGGCCCAGCGTGAGCACCAGCCCGGGCCGCGTGCGGTGCGAAGCGTGGCTGACTGCAGCCGGGAAAAGAGAGCAAATGGTCAAGGAGGAGGAAAGAGCCTGGAAAAACAAGTATTCCAGCGAGCAGGATGAAAGCAGGGGGCACCTTTGAGCTTCTTCCTTTCCGGAGACCCTTCTTCTGGCGTGGGGCTCTTCTTGGCAGTGCGTTTTCCAGGCATGTTGCTTCGGACCTAAACAAAGAGGCTCTCTGTCCCGGCACCAGCCCCGCTGTCGCTCTGGGGAAAAGCTGCAGCTGCCCCACGACATTCCCCAGGACATTCCCCACGCGGGCAGCCGCTGGGATCGCTCCCCTCTCGGCTCCTGCGCCTTCCCGGCGGACAACGCGGGCGCGGGGGGAATTTGGGCACCCAACCCCATCCCCTCCCGGGCCTGGGTGCCGCCTCCGCGCTCGGACAGCCGGGAACCTCCCTTGGATTCCCGGCGGGGAGTCAGGGACGGCGGGAAGGGAAGGATAACCCAGGGGAAAGCCCGGAGCCTCCTGCTTCCCCTCGGGGCGCCACGGGAGCCCCGGGCCTCCCGCCGCCCGCAGGCCGGAGCTGGAGCAGCTGCTCGGCACCCTCATCGACGAGCGGGGCCGGGCCTCGGCGCGGGTGCGGGCGGGGCGCGGGCGGGGCAGGGGTGGGGCACGGGGTGGGGACACAGGGCGGGGCACGGGGGGCACACG
>JAVCKT010005690.1:9788-28580 GCA_032273925.1 Rhynchotus rufescens | reverse complement strand
GTCACTGGCCACCAATGAGAAGAGCTTGGCCCCTTCCTCCCTGCATTCTCCCTTCCTGAACTTATACATGTTAATCAGATCCCCTCTCAGCCTTCTCTTCTCCAAGCTGAACAGGCCCAATTCACTCAGTCTCTGCTCATACAAGAGATGTTCCAGTCCCTTAATCATCTTGTCCCTTAATCATCTTTTAGAAGAGCTTTCTAGTAGAAGAAGTGGAGGTAAAGAACCCAGTTCATTAAAGGGGAGCTCTGGCATTTCCGAAAGGCTTCCACAACGTGGAATTGGGCTCCAGGGAGACCCTGTCCTGGGCCTTCCCAAGTCCTTCAGCCTCAGGGCAGAGTGGCCCAGTGGTCCCTGAATACAAGGAGAGCTTTCTCCTGAGACTGAGCCCGTACAATTCATCTCTTTGGTAGATTTGATTTTCTCTGCTCTTCCTTGATTTCATCTGGGCCTCTGCGGTCCCACCAAACTCCTCAGTCAAGATCCTCTCTTCTTTAAGCTTCCCGAGTGCTCCTCCTGTGTCCTGCATCACATATGATCCCTCAGCTGATGTGTCTGGCCTGTGGATGCATGACCTGGCCACAGCTACCTGACTTTTAGCCCCCTGGCACACTTGGTCAGGGCCGGTCCCGTGATCTGCTGGGCAATACAGGATGTTCTCCTGCTAAGGTGCTCTGCTGGGCAGGGAAAAGATGGCAGAAACAAGGACAGGAATGTTTGGAAGCAGGCTTCGTGGAAGGGCGAAGATAGACAAAATAATTCTGTGGTTTTGCTATTTGTAAGGTTTGATGCCTCTTCAGCTGTTTTCTCCTGAATCAAGGAAAGCTTAAAAAAAATGTAAGAACCTTATTAAAAGAGATTTTAACAGGCTTAACAGGCTTATAAGGCTCATAAACTCTTCCCCTCCACAGGAGGTTTAAAAAAAGAAAAGAAAAAAAAAAAGAAAAAAATGACCCTTATCAGTAGAAAGTGTCACAAGAGTGTCACAGAAGCAAGCCAGGCCCTCCCAGGAGCCCTTCCCAGAGCTCCCCTGCCCCGTTCCCTGCTATCAGCAAAACCCGTTGCAGGGCTGCCGGTGAACTGCAGCAGGGGACTGATCTAGAATTAAAAGCTTTCAAAAGAAGCACAGTTCTGCCCGTCTCCAGCAGCCTGCACACTCCACAGCTGCGCAAACACTTTTGCTGGCACTTGGAGGATGCCTCGGGAGGGGAAAGGGCAGCTGCAAGTAAAGGGAAGGACCAGGAGGAAGGTGGGACTATTTGTTTTCCTGGCAACATTGTCTTCTTTTAAGTGTGCATGACACTGCAGGCTCACCGCATTCTCATGCTGATAGCACTGCTATTAAAACTAGATCTACATAGACATTTGTTTGGTTGAACTTATCTCTTACTTTTGCCCCAGAAGCTAGAAAAAAATGAAGATAAGAATATGGAGTAATACCCCAATATATTGAAACTCTCTTTTGTGCAAAATTGTGTTTACAAATTGCATGCTTAAGCAAAATATAATTTCTTTGTAATTGCTTTCTCCTAAAAGGAATAGTGTTCAGGAAGCCTAGATTGGTTGCATATTTATTTTCAACATATATCCTAACATTTAAAATCCCTAGTCTCATTTTTTTTTGGATAAAAATACACAAAGAGTAATGATGGCATTTTAATTTAAAAAAACCATCATGTATAATTGTCTCAGATGAAATGTATACTTTCATCTGGCAAATAAGGCAAATAAAATTTGTTACTGAGAGTATTAAACTCTCATAAATAGAGGTAGCATGTTACAAGCCAGCACAGACACACACACAGAGTTATCAAAGGATATAATTATCATGGACAATTGTGATATTTTGAACATCATCGTTATACTAGCTATGCACAACAACACAACATGTAATTCTAACTAACTAAAAATGAATTTCCACTCATAAAGACTGGTTGACAGATCATCTTCTCTTTCAGTAAGATGCATCTATTTTAAGTTTGTAATTCAAAGCAGTCTTAACTGCAGAAGTCTTCTTCAGGCAAAGGACAAATTGTGTGGATTTGGGAATATCAAGTTTAAGGATATTAGGGTAGGAATACTAAGATTATGGATTTAAGTATATGTGAGATTTGAAGCCAGACCTTCACTTCGTGTAAATCAGTTTTAGTGAGTTCATGGGGCAACTGCAAGCTAAATGATCTAGGTACCAGCTGCCTGCGCTCTGACGTCCCAAGAAAAAGAAGCAATGCTCTGCTTGGGTCAGTCAAGCTGCCAAAAAAGCCTGTTTGTGCTTGAGACTAAAGAAGCAATTAGTTTTCTGCATTCCAAGCTTGCTAAGATACTCAGAAAATGCAAGAGTACAACATACTTTTGTCATCCTAATTCAAGTAGCAGATACCTCATGGACAGAACAGTTCAAAACGGCAGCAGCTCTTTGTGGGTTTTTCACATGTCAACAGTATTTGAGCACAGCTTCAAGAATACTGAGAACAGTCTCAGACTGAGCCTAACAGTGGTGGGGCCTTACGAAGAATCCTACTCAGCTGTACTCACCACATTGTGGCATTGAGACTGATGTTCACTTGGCTTATGAAGTACACTGAATATAACTCAGTCCTGTTCTTGAATAGTCCTGGCACATCATTTTTCATGCCAGTAGTGCAAGACTGACCCAAATCACTCAGAAATCCATCACTAACTTGAGTGATTTTTGAGACGGGACATAAAGTATAGTTGCTGTAAATCCCAGACTGACATGAAACTTACTGTTTATTTAGAAGTTAGAATTAAATAGAAATATTTAAGACAAGGTATTCCTTCAAGCTAGAAGGTAATCCATATTAACAGGACAAAGAACCTATTAACACAAACTGTGTGTCTGCTTGTTCTCTTGCAGGTATCAAACTGTGCACTCATTGCTGCTAAATGATGCTGAGAGAAATATGATAATCAATGTGATGAGGAGACTACAGGAGAGGTTGTAGGGGGAACTAACTGACTCTTTCTGAAATACCAAAAAGTATTGATTTCCTGCAGTGTCACTATTTTTTATGGCCAAAAAGCACCTTCATAATACTAATAAGATATTTGCTATAAAGGAAGAGAAGTGTGAAGAACTCTACCTGATTCCCACAGTGAGCTAAGTGAGCACTCAGCATTTGGAGCTTAATCCTTTTCGTCAAGACCTACATGACTTTCCATATGCCACTGGGCAGTTGTGTGAATGGTCCCAATATAGCAAATAATCTGGATTATTATGACTGCCTGCACACTTAAGTTTTGCTATCCTATATTGCATCTTCATTTTTAATTGCTGCATTTGTCTTCATAGTATCCAGAAATTCTAATAAGTCGTGTTTGTGCACATACTTTCAGAATAGCTAAAAATCTAATGCTGATGTATCCCTACCTGCTACAACCCTCATCAGCTCCAAAAGCCAGCTGCAGTCAGCTCTCCGATGTCCCTGGTTCCCAGGAAAAGCCCTCCAAGAACACACTTCTAAGGAACAGAAGCAGCAGGAGCTGCTCCTTCACACCTGCAACCCCAGTGGTCAGAGAACAAGAATAGGATGGGATGGAATTTGCTCACTCCTTCAGCAGGGATAAATAAATACATAACAATAAATGGGTCCATTTGCAGCAAGTAATCTCAGTCAATGAATGGCAGTTGTGTGTAAAACGAGTTGAGCAAGGCTACTGGGGCTGGGGTTTCTTTTGATAGGACTTGAATGAAAATCAGCCTTCTATGACAGTGTAAGTATTCCCAGAGTAGATTCCTTAATTATTTGCAGCCTTGGTTCATTCAGATAAATAGACTGAGTTAATATATGTTTGAGCTTCATTTAGAAAAGAAAAAAGAAAAACTGTTATTCACTACAGATGTGAGCATCTCTGCTTTGTGTACTTAGTCACATACTGCAACTAATAATATAATGCTGAGTGGCTGAGCTCATACTTCACAGTTAAGTTTATAATTTCATTTAGTTAAGATTCGCCTTCTTAAATCCCTATAAGCAAAATTCTGAAGTCCTAACACAAGTTTTGGCTTAACAACTCCAGAATCAAGGCCCTTCTGGATTTATGCAAACAATGATTTATAGTCCAAAGGTACTTTTGTTGATATATGTAGTATTGCAAGGGGTTTCTGGATTCTCTTTAAATGTATTTCCTTTTATATCTTGCAGATGTGATAAACTATAATTTATCAGGCAATGAATGAAAGAAGACATCTATCTCACAAGAAGGCAGCGATGCAGTGTTTCTGCTTTTGAAAAAATAAACTTTTAAAAACATTAATCCAATAGCCACTTGCAGAGAAATTAGTAGTCAGACTGATGAGGCTGCAACTGAGCTCTACCACCTACAGAACAAATTTCAGCTCCTAAATAAACCTAAACACCACTATATAGTGCTTAAAGAAGACTTCTCTTTCCTCGTATTCTCACAACACTTCATAAAGAAACTCAGAAACATTATTATCATTTTTCATATCCAAAACCTGAGGCACAAAAGTAAAATTTCATTCATTCAAGGTCACTTCACATTTTACTGATGCTGAGTCATCCTTCCTCTACCTGATCCCTCTCTGAAAAACCCTGAGCTGGACCTAGCAGAGAATACTTGTACCTTTAATCTGCTCTTCGCCTATATTTCAGACACTCCCTGTCAATTATCTTCAATTGAATCAGAAGGGCGGCAATGTCTGCAAATAACTCTTCAAAGTACTCAGTGGGAAAGTCCACCTTTTGTTGGCCTACCGATCAATTTGGTGATAGTTAATGTATGCTCAGTAGACAAACTCTCAATATTTTATGTGACATTCCATGTCAGGACCTAAATATCGAGGAGTAGTTCAATATGCTAATTTTTCAAATATTTCATAACAGAGAGAAATAGGAACTTGGGCACTTCTCATTTCTCTTGCCTGCTGACAGCTTTAGAAATACAGGCAAAATTAGAATTTCCTGGGCTTCAGAAAGGCACCATCCATTAGGCCATGCTATATGATACTTAAGATGTATATCAGGGGGTTCAGTGATGCTGTGCTTTCTTACTTGAAGACCATACACAGGAAAGAAAAAAAAAAAAAAAAAAAAGGAAAAAAAATAGCAGCACTATCTTCAAAGCAAGACTGAATGATTTTTTTTAAGGAGGAAGTTTAGCCTGACATAAGGCTGAGTGCTGTAGCAATAAGGTGAAATTCTTTGAAGCATGCTATACTAAAGAATATAGGATAAAGGATGAAACAGTCCCAGAAGTCTTAAAATATGTAGCTTGATTTCAGAGAATCTGTATCCTTAAAGGATCAATGTACTCTTGCTAATATTCTCTTCTAACTATCCTTCTTTTTTGGGGTGGAAATAGTGTTGTATTCTACCAGCTACAGACTAGATTTATAGCTTATAAATACCTTATAAAAGTAATATCTAAAATCTTAGAAATAAACTGACAAATTCTTCAACTAAGTATTAATAAGCAGCTCCTACCCATGAGCTAGGCATTCAATGCCTACAATGACATTTCTCGCTTCTGTACAGTGCTTCAGGCATGGATTTAGTCCTAGCAAAATTAAATGTGTGCTCATTCTCAAAATTTCCCTTCCTTCTCGCTCCTTGTGGGTAAATGCCAAGTACTAAAGTAAGTCTATAAATATTACTCACATTTTCAGGTTTTTATAGTCATGTCAGAAAGAGTTACACCCATAACCCAGCAATGCACTTCAGCTCACTCTTACTTAGCAGACAGTGAATCCCCCTTGGTCTCAGTAGAGCTAAGCACTCAAATGATTTCCTGTCTTGGTTTTCCATTTCATACTTACCTTCTGCATAATTACTGTGGGCAGCTGTCACTTTTTGACAGACAGATTTCAGTCTACTCCAAGGATACTTTTCATAGGATCCGTGTAGCAGATGATGGGTTTGAACAGATAGTTTATAATTATATGCCAAAATTTCAATTGAACTGTGTCATTCTCTTCATCCATCTACGTATGTGACACAATTTATCCTTCTGTTGAGGAAACCAGCATGAACAGAGTTTACCTCAATGAGAGAACAGGCAAATGCAGCCCTCTCATTCCCATTTATGTGCATCCTCCTTCTTTTCCTCATCCCACTTTAAATCTTCTGCACCAGTAATGGTTTCAATAATGATCAAGATCACAGGCCAACTACAAAGTGCATTTTGCTTTCACTTGAAGGACCAGAGCTCCCAGCTGGTTCAAAGCCCTTATATGAAATCAGAGTCTGATCTTGAGCTGCCATTCTCCATACTAAACAGTCCCACACAGAATCACAGAATGCTTAAAGGTTGGAAGAGACTTCTAGAGATCATCTAGTCCAACCCTCCTGCTCCAGCATGGACAGGTGCGGCACAAGGCACAGAGCGAGTGGCATCCAGGTGGGTTTGGAAGACCTCCAGAGAGGGAGACTCCACAACCTCCCTGGGTAGCCTGTTCCAGGGCTCTGTCACCCTCACAGGAAAGAAGTTCTTCCTCACATGGAGATGGAACTTCCTGTGTTTCAACTTACACCTGTTGCCCCTTGTCCTGTCACTGGCCACCACTGAGAAGAGGTTGGCCCCTTCCTCCCTACATTCCCCCTTCAGGTACTAATACATATTAATCAGATCCCCTCAGCCTTCTCTTCTCTAAGCTTTCTTGGCTAAACAGGCCGAGCTCACTTAGTCTTTCCTCATAGGAGAGATGCTCCAGTCCCTCAATCATCTTTGTTGCCTTCTGCTAGACTCTCTCTAGAAGCTCCATATCCCTCTTATATTGAACAGCCCAGAACTTCACATTCTGACGTTTTATGTGTAAAACTCCAGAGTTTTACCAAAAAATGTCTCAAGGGAAAAAGAGACTTCAGAGTATTGGGTCGTGAGGAGATACAGCATGTTTTTTCACATTTTGTTTTACAGATTTATTTTCTTATGTAAGGAGACAAGAAAGCTATTGTCATATCTAGGCTGGAATAAAAACAATTACTTGTTGCAGTAGGAATGTCAGAGACCCTGCCTGGTTATGGCTACTTGGCATATAACACTGCTGATAATGCCAGGCTCAGAGGAATGACTGAACTCTTGCGTTTGATTGAACAGTTTACACACTAGACTTTTCCTAGGACAACATTAATCACTCAGAAATTAGTAATGTGATATTAAGAGGTAACTCACAACTGAATAAAATCACCGTCTATCTGTAAGTGGTTTTTATTTTGGAGAGCCTATGAAATTTTAAAACTGATAGTGGTTTCTCCTGTTAACTTTGTCTTTTTGAGATTTTGAGGCTTTCTACTGAGCGTGTGACTAATGATCTGATGAGAAAAGCTGTGTGATTACTAATGTAACAGCCACTTGCTAAACCTATACTCACTGATCTTTTTTTTTTGCTTCTTTTGAAAACCTACACTTCAGAATGAGATTTATCAAGAAGTTTCTGCAGCAAACTCATCCGTATTTCCCTCTACTCCTACAGTTCATGTGCTGTTGCAAAATGAGCTCTTATTTGTTCTGCATTTGCAAAATACTACTTTTTTTCCTATTGGAAAGCAATGTTTTATGAGTCTTTGAATCTGTAGAACTGTTGCCTTATAACAGGACACAATTCCCATCAAGAACCTGTCTCTGCAAGTTTCCGAGGATGTTTTCAATGATGGCACATGAGATCCAGTTTCTTCTTTGGCAATTCCGCTTGTAATGAGCTTGTTCAGAATGGAATATGTGCCTCTATATATTTGTGAAGTTGGAGGAAATGCTTGGCATGTGAAAAGTAGACCTGAGTTCCTGGTGGAGTTAGCAGATGTTAGTCTAGCATAACTCTGTACTTGGAAGAAACTCTCTAAAAATCTCCTTGATTTTGAACAACAGATTTTGGGGTGGTCCAAAATGAAAGCACAGCAACTATTAAGGATTCATGAATCCTATAGGTATAGGATTGGAGCTACCATATCTTGTAGCTTAATTGTGAAACTGATTACCATCTGACCTCTTTTTAACAACTTTAGACTTTGTAAAACCTCACATCGTTAGCGGTTAGCAAATTGAGGAGTGTGGCCTTTTCCTGATAGTAGATAATTAAGTTATTTCTCAGATGTAAGTTCTGACACTTGATAGTTTCTAACCTTATTTCTGGACAGTTTGAGGTGGATAACACTTTTGCTTGCAGTTCTTTTGGTATTCCATAGGCCTATGAATCTAACTTTGATGCTGTTGGAATCTTCATCTGCATCCAGGATACAATTCCTCCTGGCAAACCAGCAAGTCTTTGGTGACATTGCCTGAGAAAGTTTGGAGTGCTGGCACCTTGAACATGAAACCTCTAACCTTATTCCTAAACAGGGTAAGCAGTCTTATGCTGGTTACTTTTTTTGCTCATAATTCTTTATTAGCTACCCGCTGCCATTACAGTGAAGGGCTAAAGGAAATCTGCAAGGATTAAACCAACACAACTGGGTTTTCAGGTAGGAGAAATGGGTGGAAGATTTAAATAAAATGCAAGGAGTCTATCCTTTCTCTTGATGTGATTTTCTCCTAAGTGGAAGCAGATGTGTGGGTAAGAATTGTCTATTTTGAATTTTGCAAACATGAATTTTAGACCAAACCTCCCAGCAAAAAGCAGAGCAACACTGATACTGATACCAAAGAAAAAACACTACTTAGTTTCTGTGGCCTAAAGCCATTGACATGCTGATGCCTTGGAAACACTGCTATGCCAGAGCCTCAAATGGGGACCAGACTTGCCACTTAGTCATGGAAAGAAAGAAAGGAATCTAATGCCCTCTCCAGCTTCCTTCCTTGTGTCAAGGACTTGTACTGTGTCAAGTAAATCTGTCACATTTGAATTATTTTGCTGTTGATTAATTGTTTTTTTGGACCTGAGAATTAAATGTGTTTCTATTGCACATAGCAAGGACTACTTGCCATCTGTGGGTTTCACATATCACTATTGGCCATTAGCCTCCATGTCAGCTGTAAAGACTTTGCAAGTCACAGAGAGCACTCTGACAGATCTCTGTTACTCAATGGGAAGGACTGCATGGGCAAATCAGAGGCAAGCCTGGTGAGTTCACACAATTACAAAAGACTAGTGGAACATATGGTGTTGGTGAGGGTAGGCAGCTACCATCAGCCATGGATCGTTTTGTGACAACCACAGCCTACCCAGAAAGGCCTCTTGGCTATTTGAGACTGATGACTTCATTTCTCCTTTTTGTGTTTTGCTCATTTCCTCAGGCTTTGGCTCCTCATAGCCAAATCTCCATAGTGTTTTATGCTGTCCTAGAATTCTTTAAAAACGTCTCTATTCCTCCAAACCAAAACCAATTATCCTAGGAAGAAAGCCTTTATAAACATGCCTATCAAGCTGAACCAATCATACAGAGGAATGTTTCTCAAGTATGATGGATACACATCCATCTACACCCTTGGGTAGAATAAACTTCTATATTATTAGCTAGTGTTTCAAATGATTGAGTTAGCATTCATTTCTATCCACTAAATAATTTGGTTTCCGGAAGCTTCTCTGGAATCAGATACAGTAATTCTAGTAGCTGTATATTATGTAATATAAATACTGAGAAACCAGCCGTGCAAGATGGAAAATACCCCATGATTTTATTGTGGTTTTTCACTCTTTCACAGTTTTTTTCCTTTTGATACTTAGAAGTAGACTAAGTTCCTACCATTACTGAACTGGAAACAGAAAGTGATTTTATTCTTTCAGGTGCTTGGAGATATAATTAAAAGCTGTAAGAGATTACCTTCTTCCTCAGTGGAGCCACCACATCACATTTCCATCCAAGCAAAATGGAAAGTGTGATATAGTCTACACTGAAATTTGACAAAGATTTTTTTCCCCAATAATAACAAATTTTATTAAAGATTAGTTTACATGTAGTTATATTTATTAGTACTTTAACTCCCAGCTGTATAAAACTTGATGAAAAATCACAGCAGATTAGATTGCAGGACCATCTACTATCTGAAAGTTCAAAGTAGTACTTGTGTATGTGGAAATTAGTGGGTAACACACAAGAAAGCTCACAACTAACACTGCACAAGCCAATCTTGCTTGATTTTGATGGGTAACATGTGCCCTCTAACCAGATTGGTTTTATGATATACCCCACAGTTCAGTGTAGGAATTCTTAATGGCATTATTTATAGCTTTATGTCTCCAACTTTCTGCAAACCACGTACATAGTTTCCTATTCTGGCACCTCCAAAACAAAGAACATGCATTAAATGCCACCTGAGAAAAGTCTTGCTTGAAAGACTAGACACGTCCCTTAGGCACACTGAGGAAGAAAAGAGAGAGACTCCAACTTTCTGTGGCATCATCCAGCTGCCTTAGCCATGAGCTCATCCTTTCCTAAAGTTTTCTGCCTTATTCATCCTGTTCTGCCTGCAAAATGGGATGCATGGCTCCTTATAGACGATTCCTCTTTTATTGACCAATCTCGTTTTGTCTCTCAGAGAAACATCTATCTGTTTAAAGACATGAAGTGAATTAGAGCATGTAAGCAATCCTACACAGAAGTTAATAACCTTTGTGTGATAAGAGCTGAAATTTTAACACTGTTTTGTAAGATTTATTTAAATATTGATAATGTAATATAGGATTTGTTCAAGCATATACATTGCATGTAGAGATTTGACTTATTAGATATTTAAATAACCAAACTGAAAAAAATATCACATGTGCAGTCATCATTAGGCACTGTTCTTTGACCTTTCCATCAAGAAAAAAAACTTGTAGCAGCAGAAAGTTACCACTCTACATGAACCAGAGCTACAGAGAAATTATGTGTATACTTACAGATACGTTTCATAGATATGTGGTGGTGGGAGGGTTAGATGGAAGGTTAGATGCCCAGACCCTGTGTTCCTTGACAGACTCTGTGGGGCTGGCTCAGAGCTTACCCCCATAGCCCACGGTCTCCTCCTTGCATTTGATTCCCCTTTCTACCCTGAAATCCTATAGGTTTATAGGATTAGAAAGTCCTAATCCATACCTCTTTACTCAGGGCTCTGACTGCCAGCCAATCTCCTTGCCCAGAAAATGTGCCCTGAACATCCTAGCCCATTCCTAGCTTGTTCCCTGTTTATTAGTCCTACCTCTTTAGCAGCTTCCCAGATGAGCCACGATGGATTTATTCATCTTTTTTTGTCTCCCATTGCTCCACCATATTGTCTACCCATACTTTTTCCAGTCTTACTCCCATTCTTTATGTTCCTCTGCCCTTTTCACTGGGATCTCCCTTTTTCCTCCTCTTTGCTGAGAAGACACACCTAGCTCTCCTCTGTGCCTCTAAATCTCTTCCCACACTGTTCCATCCCTTGCTCCTCATATCTCTATACAGTTTTAGATTTTCCTTCCCCAACTGATGTCTTGCCCTCTTGTCCTCTCCACACCTCCATGCCTGGTCCTCATCTGTCTGGTTGTTTTCCTAATCCATTCAGTGTCTGTCTCCTTCCCATGCAGATACCACCCTGTCAAGAAGGCTGCATTCACATATACCCTAGCTCTGCATTTCCGTTTTTTTTTTTGAAGAACAGGAGATATTGTCTACATTCATCAAATGCATTCTAGACCATGAAGCTGTGATTAATTTTCAGCAGTGTTAAACTCTTAGTCTAGAGGGAAAAAATTCTGGAGTCAGGATTTTGGCTTCATACCATACAGCAGATGGTCTGACTGGACTCTGAGCACCAAAAGGACTTGAGGGAGAGAAAGGAGAAGCTTTAGTGAAAAACTGAAAAAAAAAAAATGGTTAGAGCATTTGATGCTCCTTAGCTTAGGAGGGAAACTCTGTTAAAATGTATCTGTATCACTAGATGGCACTGCAGAACGATTTGGCAGCAGTTCTCAAGCACTTAACAAAAATACAGATGTTTGAGGGAGATTTTATTTGTGATGGAGCAGCATCGTGTTTAGCTGCTGGAAGGGTCTGGGAGAAGTTTGAGCAACTTAAGCCCCTTCTCTGCACAGCTGGAGATGTACAGAGAAACCTTCTGTGGGAAATGCTGAATATTTACATTTATTAGATGTGCTGTAATACCTGATTCTTTTCTCCTTGTGGCTGGCAGGGGTCTTGGACTTCCCGCTCTTTTCACAGGGGATTTTTCGCATCAGATTTACTTGGATGAGTGAGACAGGGAAGACATTATGTGGGCAGAGTGAAATGGAGCCATCAGACATATCAGACATGAAAGATCCTTCTCCTAAAGGGAAGGATATAAAGGGACTAAAAGGAATGGCAAAGTACTTCACTCCCCCTCTCCTCCCCACAAGCCCACAACTGAGGGAGCAGGAACCACAGCATCTGTGTGGGTCCTGAACAGGAGAGAAAACTCTTGTGGCACCCCAGGATCTAAGCAGAGGTGCAAGGGACACAGTGAAGAGAGCTCGACTGTTTTTTCAGTTCAGCTACAGACCAAATGTTTTACCATAAGCATCAGCTCCATAGTGGCCTGATCATCCCAGAGATCAGTGAGGGTGCTGCAAAGCTGCTGCACAGAGCAGTGTTACAGCAATGCCCCTTGCTTCTGTGGGCTTCAGATTCATAGCAGCTTTGATCCCTCTTCCACTCTCAGTTGCAAATATACAGAGCACTATATAAAGCAAACCGTATTTAGTGATGATTTGGAGGAGCTTATTTTGTGACCTAACAGCATGAAGTGATCCATGTTAATGCAGCCTGTTAGCCTAGCTCCTGATCAATCCATTGATTTCAGGCAAAAGAGGTGCTCTTGCTAGCATTGGGAACTATGGGAGTGTTGCCCTGGAATAAAGCACTTCCCATAACCCCTTTTTTAATTTTGCTCTGGAATCCTCATATAGCTTCTCTGCTTATGGACTCTCTCAGCAGACAGTGCCCTAGAGGAAGAAAAACAATAAAATTAAGTTTGTCTATTGCTATGGTAAAGCTGACTTACCGTACTATAAGAAGTAATGCTTTCTTATCAATTCTGGTCTCACTGAAGCATCAAGTACTGATTAAAAACTTCATAAGGCCCTTAGACTTAATAATACTGTGAACAAATACATTGCATTAGTGAAGCTTTTTCATATGTATTACTGGAAAGCTCACCTGAACTGGGAAGAGAACACTGGCTCCCAGCTCTGTGAGTATTGCCCTACTTACTTCAGGGAAAGGAGTTCATTTCTGCTTCTTTGCTTTAGCAGCTGAATGTAGAGGGGAGCCATGCTGCTGAGCTCTTGCTCGTGATAATCCACTGGCAAGTACTATGTGAGTTGTGTGTGGTCAGTGTGCCACTGGGAGGCTTGGAGCAGTAAGGAGTAGGACCATACTAGGTCTGTGCATGTGTTGCTCTACTGTAGACTGTGGCTTTTTATCTGCAGTCACGGCCATGCAGATGTTCTGAGTTTCCCTGTGTTAAGAACAGAAAGTCAAATCAAAAAAAAAATCATGTGACTGTCCTAAAAAACTTAAGTTTCAAATAGTCTCATATGAGTTTGTTTCATTGCCCTTTTGCTTTTTGGAATTTAAATTTCAGCTGTGTCAAATTCTTCAGCTTTTCTTTGCTGTCATAATGACAAGAAGCTTTGTAGGAAACTCTTAGTATCTCTGTCTGAAAGCCTTGAAATAAAGCAGTAACATTATCCATTTGTTAGAACAAAAGCAGTGTGTCCCTCAAGAGCAATGAAGTTGCCCTCTGCTTCATGATGCCTGACAAGCTGGCACGTGAAGCTGTGTAAATTGCTGCATGCTAAGGCATGACTCTGCAGACATTTTGTTGCCGGAGCCAAGACACTGCTGCCCCAGCCTAACTCTGGTCAGGGGATAGGTGCCAACTTTATCTGAATCATCTCAGCATGAGATAAGGAATATTTGCAAGAAAAAACTCAGCTGCAGACAGGGCTGCTCTGGAGTTATTTCTTCTGTTACTGAAGCTCATTGACATAAATGAAAATATGGGTTGTACTAAGCTATCAGTTTCATGTGTTTATTTCCCCAGGGGCCATACATTTCAGATATTATTTGATATAATCCAACCCTCCCTCCTCACTAGATAAAAATAGCATATTTTGGAGAGACTGCAGTTTAATTTCCCTTTGATGAAGAAAGCAGTGGATTAACAGTCTTCTTTTAAGGGATATAGCTGTGTTGTCTTTATTCATACACTGTTAGTTTAAATGACACTTTCAGCTTGTAAGATACAACTGGATAGAACAACTGACTCATGATGGTAGTCTGCCTTAAAAATATTCAAGAAAGTTACTGTCACTATAATTTAGGGTTTTTCAATTTCAAAATCAAGTAGGGAATGGAAGTGGAAAATAGTCTGAGAGTCAGTGTGATCTGAAAGGATGTGTAACTTGCTAAGGGTAGTTTTCACAGTTGCTTGTAATGTTATTCATCTGATCAAATATAGACACTTATATCTGAGCTAATTACCCTAGCCTTGTCCAACAGATAATGGAGAGCAATTGGCATTTCTAGAAAAGTTCCTATATCTATCTCATATAGACATCTAAAATTAGATTGATGGCTCGTATCTCTCCATTCTTCCATCCTCTCCAGGAGGAGCTGGCTTGGATGTGACTCTAGGAATCTGTCTAGATCCATTTTCAGATATAAACTAACCATGGCTACCAAAATAAATATATACCTGGAGAAGAATTAATTAGTTGATGACTTAAAGGAGGTCAAAATTTCTGGTAGTTTTTTTTTTTTAAATCGGTCTTTGTTCTGTCTATGGTGAAGGCAGTCTTTAAGCTTTGATTTTCATCATGGAGTGTGCAAGTGGAAAGCACAATGTTACGATAAGGTTGCGTGATTGTGCTAGTCACAGGAAACCACTGAAAGAAAATTTAATGATGTGTTCTCAAAGCTCACAAAGAAGTCTTTTATATTTGAACGTAGTTCTGCTGTAGTGCCTGCAGCTGATTTCATGGGTCAGTCATTTGTAATACAAGCAGAGTCTCAATAGAAGTCACTGGACTTGAAAATACCATGTAGCCATGTAGAAACAACTGAGAACCAGTGAAGATACACTGGCCAGCAGGTAGATAAATCTTTCTTTTTTTCTTTTCTTTTTCCCTATAGAATTAGTGAACATGGCTGTTACAAAGCTATATGTTTATGTGGACTGCTAAGGTGGACTATTCTTCCTATATAACCTGTGTAGAATACCAGGTGTTCATGGATTCTGAAGGAACGTTCTTATTTTCTTATTTTGCAGTGCCAAAATTATGTTGGGCATACGACATATTCCTTCATGATTAATGAGGTTCATAGCAGATGTGCCTTAGCGCTGTAATCCCCAGTTATTTCTCAAGGGTGAAATGGATACTTAAACTGTTGGAATAAAGGTCTATTGAAAGACTAATTCAGTACTGAGAAATTCAGGAGTCTAAAGAAACTCAGAGGCGAGCAACTTTTCAAGAAGAAGCTCTGGGTCAGTTAATTATCTTGAACTGTTGGGAGATGCCATGTTTTCATACTGGAAGGACGCAGTAGTGTGTACACAGGACAAGGGTTAATATTAATAATTAACCCTTGTTAATTAATATATGTCACATATTAATGTGACAGTCTGAACTACAGATATCTTGCAGATGCACACTAGGCTTGTCACTGAGGCTCAAAGATAAACTTTTTCTGATACTTACGGAATAGTCCTGATGATCTATGACTCTTATTTATTGTATTTATGTTGTAGCTTTATATAGAAAGTGTGACACAGACTCTGAACTCTCTTCCTCTTTTTCACTGGTCAGGTTGGCTCTCTCTTTTTTTTTTTATCACCTTTTTAATTGGTCAACACCCAATTTAGCAGGATGTGCTAGTTATGCATACTGGGATACTACATATTTATCAGATTCTTACAAAAATGAGGAAGAATCCATGCTATTCTTTCTGTGCAAGAAGATAGATGTGAAGAGCAATAGCTCTTGTAACTAATGTTCCTGCAGATGCAAATCTTTCCTTTCTTGATGCCTCTTTCATATCTCTGAATTTTCTGTGCATTGGGACTGCATCAGCCCCTACAGGGAGCAAGTCTGTGCCCAGGTCCATTTTGACTTATCTCTCAGTGATCTGGCACCGTCTCTCCTACCTCTTAGGGCAAGGCTTAAGGTGAAACTAGTCCTCAGCTGGTAAGCCAGTGAGATTCCTCCAGATCTGAGCTACAGTGTGAGCCAGTATGTAGTGTGCAAGGTATGGCTTAGCAGGGACTTCGGGTTTTGGTGTAAGCTCAAGATCTGATCTAAAGTGGTCAAACAGAGCACATAGATCTCTCCCAAAAAGTGTCGAAAATCAAGATATTGCTGTTCATATTGCTTATATTAGGTGTGTGCCCTCCATAGTCAGCCTTGATTATGTGTGCACACACAGATAGATCTAGTGATGGATTTGCTTGCTGGTGAATGCCTGTATAAAGGCAATCATTTATTACCTGATTTTTTTCAAAGGTAATCAAGCATTCCTTCATGTTTGGCTTGTCAGCCTATGAGCCCATATTTGACTCACTCCTTGTAGTCAGAAAGCATTACTGAGCGGGATATGCTCACAGGTGACCGCTGGCAAGAGCTCCAAGTGCACTGCAGTTTGTAAGCTGCAGATAGCACAAAAATAAAGAACCTTTCAGTCTCGGGCAGTGCAGAAAGTGAGCAGGCAGTCTCAGACTCTATGTGTCAAGTCTCACATTCAGCTTGTTACGCCTAGGTCAGGAGGGCGATTTGTTTTGCATATGAGATCATTATGTAAACAGGACGAGGAGGCATTGAACTGCAAAACAAAATTCCCAGTCCTGGGAATCTTATCGCTGAGCTCACAAGCCAGACAGAGCGGAGTCCCCAGACATGGAAAAGTGCCTGTGTTCTTACATACCCATTTTATTTTCAAATGTAAATAGGCAGCAGAAGAATGAAAGCAAATCATCTCTGCTGCCACGATTGGCTTTTAAGCACCGAGTCTCAGCCACGCTGTCTGCATCCCACAGCCGTCATTCAGCTGCAGTGCTCCAAAGCGGGACTAGCAGAAATCACCCTTTGTACCCAGGGACCCCAAGCCAAGGCTCCTCCTCCAGAGCTCTGCTCCCTGAGCCGCTCAAAGCTCCGCTCTCTGCTGCAGCTGGGAAGCCTTCTCCGAAATGCTGCAGTCCGCTTGAGTAACACATACCTACTGCACAGAGGCAGGGTCCCAGATAGCAATTTTCTCTTTCTCAAGAGCAAATGAGTAGTCTCAGAGAGGAATCTCTCTGTTCTTCACTGAGCCTGTCACACACATGTGTACTCGTCTCTGTACTATCCTCCTATAGCTGAGGCATCCCTTGATGCTGGGGCACAGTGACTCTGCTTAGGTAAATGGAGATATTTGAGTAAAGTTAGTCTAATCCTCCTGTTTTTCCCTTGCTCCAAAATGAGATAGCAAAAAATATCAGCAGTATAATTCACCCCAATTTCCCCCCATATCAGTGCCAGCAGAACTGGGTCCAATACCTATCAGAGGACGAGGATGCATTTAATTGAGTTACTTGTTTTTTGTGCCCCTCTGAAGAGTATGCAACTCCACCCAAGGTACATTCCTGCAATCCCATCATTTCAGTGCACTTTGTCCCTCATCTTTCCTCCCAGCAAGACTTGCTGGAAGGAATCCAGCACGAGGTGTGGTGCAGGTGACAGCTGGAGGCATGCTGAAGAGGGAATTCCCCTCGTGCTGATGGGAATACTTCCCAATCACACAGGTCACGCTCACAGGGTATGGGGAACAGAGTGAGAGGAAATTCCTTGAACCACTTCCAGTGCTCACTAATACCCATCTCTGTAGGAAAGGGCAGAGTCTGACCCTTGGTAAATAGGCTCCTTGGGGATGAAAGGTGCTATATAAATGAGATGGCAACTACTAAAACATTTGTTGCTCTCTTTTTCCCCTTCCCTTGATCCTTTGTGGATTTGGCTAGTCAGATCCGTGCTGTTACTGTGTCAAGATTCAGAGACCAAGCAGCAATGAATTTCTCACTGCTACTGCTCCAGTCCTAATAGCAAACAGCTGAGTGAAGAATGAGGTCCCAGCTGAAAAACAAACAGAGCTTTCCCTCCCCTTGCCTTGGCTGTTGCTGGAGCAGCGGCGGCTCCACTGTTATTGTAAGCTGGTGTTAGATGCCAGTTCTGGGACTGAGAGCATGGTTATATTTAGACTGCCGCCACTCTATTGTTGGGGAATGGCCCAGACTATACTGCTTTTTACTGGATATGTGGTGCTAGAATTTTGAGCCAGGAATGGTCAAATTCAGTTTTTAAGGGTACTTTCCACATCCTATTTTACCTAGCATCTAAATCACATGAGACAAAGAAGATAAAGCAGATCTTAATTGAAAGTCGATTTGTGTATATATATGTATTTTTTTTTTTCAAACTGGTAAATATCTGAAGAGGTGAAAGTAACTTTATTTTATTTTTAAACAGTCAAGTGTTTAAACAGGCAAGACTTACCTTATTTGAACGGAGTGCAAGTTGGCAGATTTGTTTCTAACTCTCGGCCTCATTGACTTCTTGGGCCCCTATATAGTAGTTGAAGTTGTGCCAGCCTTTCCATTATAACATTCCCCCTCTCTTCTTATTTTCAGGGGTTTCAAACTTGGCTGTATAAGTTTGCTCCAGGCTAAAATCTTGGCACCCAAAGTTCCAGCCCAGGTGTGATTTCTTAAAATCACTATGGGCCAAAACTTGAAATTAATTTTTACTTAGTCTTTAGGTACTCACATATAACTGTATGTTCACTTCAGGGAAGCTTTATGCAGGAAATTAAAAGGTACAGATGAGCAGAAGATTCTGTTTTCTTG
>JAVCKT010005689.1:0-13221 GCA_032273925.1 Rhynchotus rufescens | reverse complement strand
TAAAACTACAAGTGGGCTGCTCTGCTTGCTTCTCTCTTTGTTCAAGGAAGCAGCTCTTTGGAAATGAGCAAGAGATGCTTTAAAAAACACATATTCGGGTCTCTGGAAAATGATACTAAAGGCTCCTGCCTTACACTAGTATTCTGTTCATAAAAGCTATGATATTTAGCCTACTTTTAAGCCGATATTGCCTTTTTATAGATAGGTTTTTGCTGCTTCTTTTGTAGCTATGTGCTGTGAGAAATACATATTGGGTGTATTTAAGGGTTCTGTGAATATCTGGGAGTTTGGAGAATTGTGGTGTTAATGAGCGGGGCTGGGGCGGTCCGGTCCCGTGGCCACTATTGTTCTCGGGGAGAAAAACAGGCATTTAGGAGCCAACCTGGCTCTACGGCACGCGCCTGCTTTCCTGTTAATTTTCATCAAAGTTCTTTGGCTTTTCCTTTGGAGACGTCAAAACCACTTCAGGCTATTAGAGAATCTGCTCTGTGCAATAAATTGCTAGTTGCTGTGAGTTTATTCAAATAATGACTAAATCCGGAGAAAAGTATCGTGGAGGGAGAGAGTTGGGGGGACTTGGAAGCTGTCTCAGGGAAATAAAGGCTTGAGTGTTGCTGGGTTTGTTCTTGTCTTTTGAACTATAGGATAAAACGCAAGGAATAGACTAGTCTGTTACATCTGCTGAAAGGAAACATTTCTTTGATGTGTTGCCTTTAAATTGCTCATTTCTTCTGTATCTGCTCCAGCCTTTGTTATGGGGATCATATAGCCAATTATTTCAGTGTGTTAAAAGTATGTGGGCATGTTTAGTAATCATACATGACTATATGATGCTCCCTTATGTGGAGCATGAGAACTATGTGGTCTGCAGCCTTAATCATCTCTTTATAATGATGTGATGCACCCCAGTGCTTAGGGATGCATTTCTTCACTGATCCTTAAGTCCTGCTGTTAGCTGGACTTGGAAATGTAACATTAAAATTATTCATACCTCATATGATAAGGGATGGAAAACATGGCAAGATGGCACCTATTTGATTAGATAGCATTTATCAATTGCTAAAACGAGCTGTGTGATTTAGGTTGACCAGTAAAATAGGTGGTGGAATTACTGTTTTTCATTGCAGAGATTGCACTGAATTTGCTGAATGTTTTACGGGACATCAGGGTCTTTTAATGTCCATGTTCATAAGCTTTTCTTTCCTTAGCAGTATTTTATGTGTTGAGAAAAGACTTTTGTTTCAAGTAGGACTTGCGAGGAAGTGACATGTGACATGAAACATCTACTCATGTAAAAGATACGACCTCAAGTCTCTTGTATTTACAGATCAACATTTTTGCTCGTAACATTTTGAGCTAGAATATATAAATGTGTAACTAAGCCCTTATAATGAGACTTAGATGTCGCATATTAAAATAAGTTTATAGTATAAATTTTGAATGTAAAATGTATTGGTAACAGTAGAGTGGCTCAGAAGTATTTTTTCCAGTAAAACTGCAAAGTTTTCAAGTTCTCCTAGTGAAGGTGACCTTAACATGAAGTGCCCCATCCTTATCGCTTGTAAGCTACTTCTGTAGGGGTTAAACTGACTGTCAGGTGCCTTTGATTTTTATTAGCTGGTTTATGTGGTTTGCGTGCGGGAGACCTGCCCTCTGCCTTAGTTTCTCTGCATTGCAAAGCTGGGATTTGTGGGCGTGAGGCCATGTGGCTTCCTGCATGAAGCAGGTACCTCCGGACAAAGTACCCCTGTAAAAGGCTGCATTGTCCCGTGCCTCGCGGAGCTGGGTGGCTTCCCTGCAACTCCTCATTTCCGAGCTTGTTCTTAGTTCCAAAGGTGCAGTGGGAGGAGAAAGGGCTCGTGGAGGAGAACCTGCTGCTGGCCCCGGGCAGTACATGGGAAAACAAAGAACAGGATCAGTTCCAATTCACGGATATTTTCAGAATATCCTCAACTGCAAGAAGTAGCTCTTAGCCCTACGCAGAGGCAGAAATGCCCATCGCAGGGAAATGCAGCTGTCCCAAGGCTCCTCGTGGGGCTCTGAAACAGCTAGAGCTTTTCCATCCATCGAACATGGGCCAGAGGTGATTTCTGGGGAAAAAAAATGGTGTTTGAACAGCTGGCTGCAGGGCTCAAACCCCAGCTTTGCAGACGTGCATGCACGCTACGGGCCTCCGTGCAGTTATGTGCCTTTTTTCTTGCAGCACGTAGGTCACTGAGGTTTAGGGTACAGATTCCTTTTGTAGCAATGAGTGCAAGGGCTATTAAGCAAGTGCATGCTCTATTAGTGAAATTTTATATTCATCATGTGGTGTCACCTGTTTGGGACAGACCCAGGTCTTAGTGCTGCTGCAGACCTAGGGTTTGATGCTAGTGGTCAGGGAGCAGCTCAGCAAGTGAATCAGGAGAGGACCAAGTGACTAATAGTGCATTGGAACAGCACAGCTTTAGAGAGGGTGGGGAGCAGTGCAGGATTTCATTGTGTAGAAACAGTTTAAAGTGTATCAGAATATATATCCTAATTATTGAATGATCACAGATCCTGGTATATAACACATTACAAAGGGAAAAGAGAGTTCTTGCTCCTCCAAAGTAGCAGTACGTCCTTTATTCTGTTCTCCAGAGTTGTTTAAATCTTCCATTAAAATGACTTAAGAGCTGAATGTGGGCGCTAGAGTCCTATCATGCACTGCAAAAAAGATCCAATATGCAATAATGCAAATACTGTTTTTCCACTAAATACAAATGAAGATAATGAGAACATCTCTAATTCTGATTTCTGGTGAGAATGATTGTTAGCAGTTTGCTGGAAAGCTGGATGTTAAGTGTTTTCCATCCCCAGGGTGCTCTGCTTAAAAATAAATAAGCAAAATTTACAGAATTCTTACTGCAGAACAAGTGGTTTGTAACCTTAGCCCTTTAGCTTTTTATATTGAACAGTATTCTGATGCTTTAAATGGAAACTCTCCTTTGAATGTTTCTTCATAAATAGCTGGATAAATCTAAGAGAAATAAATATGATGATACAAGTATGTTATTATCAAAGTGCTTGCCACAAAGCCTATCCCCAGAGTCGTGTGTTCTTAAATTTGTCTGATAGGAAATGCTGTACGGCAGTGGAAATGAGTTACTGTGTAGAAAAGTCCAAGAAATTCTTAATAGCTGAGAGTGATCAGAGTTGGATTTAGTTACTTATACAAGTTAAAGCTTTGTATCTTCTCCCAAACCCTGGATTTCCACTACACTGAACTTAGATTTCTGCGAAATGGCATTGTACTTTAAATGGAAAAATATGTTTTTGCGATAGCAAATAATTCATCAGGGGCTGTCTGTATTGGGCAGTTTTCTGTCTTGAGATTGCCCTACATATTTCATTTTTGTTGGTCAAATTCAGAAAATAAACCGTTTTGCTGGGCTTTTAAGCATTTGACAGATTTATTATTTGCTTATCATTCGCTTAAAGGCTTACCTGTCTCTGGCAGGGTTTCCATTCCAAGCAATTGCTTCCTGGGTATCTCAGATTTCAGCAGACTGGAAGTCAACACGCAGGTTTCCCCAAATCTATATTTTTAAATAATCCCTTTCTGCACTTTTTGCGGTGTGATGGTGCAATATTGACGCGATGTTGTGACATGCTCACGTGTCTTTATTGGACTATCTTGAATATGTTGCTCAGCCTGTTCTGCCAGCATGTCAGATCTGCCAGATTGTCATTTTTGTCATTATTTCCTTGTTATTAAGGGAAAACGTTGCTGCAACTGTTGTCGCTTTCTGCTTGCCAGCCTCTATTGCCATACAGCAACTTCCAGTGAAGTTTTGGGGGTACCCATTTATTTGTAGTAATCAGATGGTAAATTTAGGGGGGATTGAGAAAATAATCCTTTTTTTCTAGGTGATAATAGTGGGAATAACAGTGTAAAAGTGTGTAGACGTGACATTAAAATGGAAGGCACATTTGTGTTTTGCTGTACTGCTTTGTCTAGGAATAACTGAGAAAATGCCTTGCTATGCCCAAGGTGCAAAAATTGGCATTGACAAATAGGCCAAGCTTCGTGTCTGACTTGCTTAGATTTAAACTTTTCATTGTCTGAGGGAAAAATATTTTTGCAATTTGAAGTAATGAAAAAGGAAGGAGATAGTAATATAGGAATGATAAAACAACTGTTATAAGTAGTTTTAAATAGTTATAAAATAACAAGAAATGATAGAGCAGACATTCGTAGCAGAAGGAGCAAGGGTTAAATAAACTGCAAAGTCAGGATATTTTTGTGTCTTTTTCTGATAGGTTTTAAGCTTTCAAGACCATCCTTGGGTAGCATGTGGACATAAAGCCATTCTGGGGCAGAAAGAGGGGATAGGGACAGGAGTTCCTATGGCTGATACAGTGATAAGAGGGGAAAGTATGACTGGAATGCAGAGATGCCACCTTAGACAAAGAAGGGGGTTTAATCCATTAATTTTGCTTTCATGCTAAGGAATTTTCTGCCAGTTAAACTATCTGTGTGTGTGTGTATATATATAAAAATAAATTTAAAGGTGTGTCAGACTGATGTGCTTGTGCACACTGTTTTCCTTACTGCTTTGCCCTACCTGGGAAGTGCTCAGATGTGTCTCCAATGAAGACTTGTGGTTTTGAATGCCTAAAATTCAGTAGAAAGGGCAGAGGATTAGGCTGCTCTGACAATGTACAAAAAAGTGGAGCCTCTGAGGCTTGCATTTTACCTTTTTGAACTTAAATAGAATTGAAGTAGTTCGTTTGCAGGGAAGCTGCAGAGCACGTGCGCCCTGTGCTGCTGCTCCTGCTTTTAATGAGGGAAATCAATAGCCTACAACAACTTTGGCAAAATGTCATTAGAGAACTATTTCTAATTTAGAGTCATTAAACAATTTGAGTCTGCAAATCTGAGCTAGAAATGGCCAAATGAATGGAAACCCTTTGCAAAAAACTAAATGTGAATGTTATATTAAGGCTCCCAGAGAGACTGAGTACTCTTAGGAACGAAAACCTTATAGCAATGTCTGAGGCAATTATTGTTTTCTTTTGGTGGAAAAACAAATTTGGTTTAGCCAGGGGGCTGTAATTATGCTGCAAATAGTTTGAGATGTCTGATGGAGTTTGATTGTTTTTTAATCAGGAAATTTTGAAGAGAATTTTCTGTGCGTGCATCTGCAGAAATTGCACCTAGACTGTTGGCTGTGCGGTCTGCAAGGGCAAACATTAATGTTATTGCTCAGTCCTGGCTTTGCAGGACCCAATTTTGTATTGATTTGGGTGCCTTAAAAAGGATGAAGTCATGTGGAGAATATCCTCATTTCTCTCCCTCTCCCCCGTTCCACCTGGATCCACTGACGTTTGGGACAGTCATCACTTTAGGCATCTGAGGAGGCATCTCCTGGTGTTTCCCACTTGTGTGTGAATCAGGGGCTTGTGGGCACGGGTAGAGACTTCGTGCCAAGACTCGTGATTTTGTGTGGCAGCTCAAAGAGACTTCATGAAAATCTGGAGGAAAACAGCAATTCTGAACGGTTCGGTGTTTTTGCTCTCCCAAACTCGGCTTCTGCAATCCCTTCCCTTGGGCCTGGCTTTGATTCAATGTCCAGAATTCTCAAATTCTGACCCAGGAGCTTGATATTGGCTTATCAAACAGAAGTCTAGATATTTCACCATTATATTCTGATATATCAATAAATCTGGGTGTAAAAAGTGTCACATTCAAATGCAATCCCTCAAATTCACGCAGCAGTAGCTAACAGCAGAGTTAATCTGTCGGAGGTACCGATTTATTAACTTTGGGTTGCAGCCATTCAAACTAACTGCATGCAAATGCAGCCTGCACCAGAGAGAAAAGGTAAGAAATGCGTAGCAGTAACCTGGGAAATGCACAGCGTTTCTAGGTAAACGCTCCATTTTTTGTCATTCATCTATTAAAAAGCATCCTTTAAACTGTGCAGTGACAGGTGAAGCACATCGTGTGTGACTAGTGCTCGTCGTAGGAGCCTTATGAGTAGGGCTTGGCATGTGTTCTAAGCACGACAGATCACCTAAACCCTGCCTTCTGCTGCTGGTTTGTCCATACGCATTTCACATCTTCAGCAGCAACAAAGGATAAAGATTAATGAACTCGAATGACCAACCAGGACCTGCAGGCCCCCAGAATTACAGCAGGAGCTCCAGGAGCCTCTTTATTAAATGTTTGATCTGTTTAGAGATCAACCTCTTAAACACAAGTCACCTTTTGTCTTTGTGTGCTCTTCTGGCTCAGGTTGGATATGTATTTGGAAAGTATAAGCTTAGGTTTCCTGTGCAAAATTCTACTGTTTTTTTTAAAATAGGTAATTGGGAACAATGGTGCAAGTAGTTACTTTTACTGCTATCACAGAAGAATATGACTGAAGAAATTCTTGTTGAAAAGTAGTAATAAAATATGAGAAATTATTGTAGAGGACAAGGATCCCAAGAACAACTGTGCTGGAATAGAATTTCCCAAAAATGTGTAGGTATAAGATGCAAAATGGAAGAAATGTGAAATGCTGCGTTTATGCAACTTAGCCATCTATGTTTATAATAGTATTTGTCCTTATATCAGCATGATGAGATTTTTTTAATACAACACTACTGTATCAGTTGTAGTTATTGAGCTCATAGGTGGCCACATAGTTTATAGGGGAATTCTTGGATTCATTACTCAGGATGCTGGAACATCTGCCCATACGGGGCAGATGGTAAGACAGTCAATACTTAAATTATTTTCGGCAGTCTAAGCATCCTAAGAATACACTTTGGCAGACTATGCATGCAAAGTGAAGAATTACTGGATATTCTAATAATAGCTGAAACTTGCATTGTATTTCGGTTGGCCTTTTCATTAATAGTTTCATCAGCAAAGCGTAAACTCAGCTGCACGCACAGCAGCCCTGTAGTACCCCAGGTTGTTTGACAGATCATAAAATGGTAAAGATTTGTCCTGGGAGGAGAACGTAGTCCTATGAAATTGAAATCCAGTTCTTTGTTTGCTGATAAATGCCAGAGCCCTGGCACATGCCAAGAGCAGTTTCTGAAGATGCCATTTACCAGGGACCAGAGCGCTTGCAGTCATGGTTCGTTGGATAGTAATTTGACAAAGAAAATAAGGTTATAATCTTTTCAGAAAGAAGCCATTGAGCCTCACCAAATTAAGAATGCTGTGTCTGGGCAGTATTGCTTGGGTAGGCTTTTAGAGGGTTATTGTAGAGATTGTGGGGTTTAAAATAAATCTAGGCAGATGTACTCCGAAATATCTGTAGATGCTGCTCTTCTCTTGCCCTGCAAGACCGTGCACTGAACTCTGGCCATTTCGAGCTCATCAGCGCTTTACTGATATAATGAACAAGCTGACAGTAATTCCTATAGTTGCCTTGTTTCTGTCGTATCAGAATTCAATTTCTTACTAAGAAAACAGCACAGAATAGTTGTTGTATGTCATTCCTACTAGAGTGCTGTACAAAATGGCAACTCGGCACCTGAACATTTTAGGCTAGAGTAAAAGTTTCCGCAGGTCCGTGCTTATCATTAGTCACTTGACTTCCAACTATTTTAGCAAGTTAATATTTGCTAAGTGCAAAGAAAGCAGGTTGGCTGCTGGCACTGAAATAGGTTGTAATTCAAGTCAGTCCAGCAATATTTGTCAGTATTGGCTGGAAAGCCCCAGTGCTTAAGCCCAGTTTTGGAAGAAGGTGCAGACTCCTGATGTACCTGAGATGGAGATGGACGCCTGAGCTGCAGGTATGGACCGAGTAAGTTCAGATTCGTGGTTCGATTGCTGTCCTGCCCGTCGGGCTCGTGCCTGTGCTGCTGATTCTGCCCTGCTTTGGAGAGCAGTCCTTGCAGCCTACATAAATCACTGCAGATACTCCAGAGAGCTTGTGGACAGAATTGGGAGCAGTAACGGGGAGCAGTCCTGCAAAAACTTGTGTGTGTGGGGAAAAAAATCATTTAAAAATAATACTCGAGAAATACTCAGCTGTCTAGTGCTTGTGCTGGACCAGGTACTTGTGCTTCCTTCTGCTTGGAGCTGGTAGCAATCAAGCTTAGAAACTCATTACAAAGACCCATTGTGGTGATTTTCACCTTCTGGTCATCTCTTCATTAACAGAAGCTTCTCATTCTTGCTGCATTCCCCTCTACATTTGGGTCTATGGTGTGATTAGATTAATGGCATTATACACCTGCCCAACGAGCATTTAAAAGCTGGTGAAATTTATTTGTTTGAAATAAATAAGACGAACATAAAATGATATTATTGAATTGCTCTTATTTGAACTTCATCACCACAAAGGTGGCACTTAGCTGTAACACTAGTGTGGTTTTCTTCAGCCTGAGCTTCAAAAAACTAAACAAAAAGAAAAAAAAAAAAGCATTATTTTAATATTTTTTTGTAGTTTGGTTTTTGGCTCATGGCCTTTCTCATTTTGAAGTTCTAGTTCAAAAGACAATTGCCCAATTGTCTAAAGAAAATTGTCTAAGAGGATGTCCAGGTAACCTCTAATGGAGGTTGTCTGATTAAAAAGGATAAATGTAAAGAGAAGATAAATGAAGAGAATCCAGTAGTTTCTGTAATTATTATGGAAAACTGTGCAGACCAACTGCATATATTGAAAGTGGGGTTAATATCCATATTTATAGCAGCTTCCTGTGAATTATCACTGCGTGCTATTGTACTCGTCTCCAGCAACTTTCTTTCCTCCTGATTAAAAACGCTCCTGCTGCACTTCTTGCTTAATGACTTCTATTGATCAGAACAATGGAATTAATTAGGAAATGAATTAGCTTTCTTCTTTGGTAGTGTGCTTAATCGTGATATACTGTACTTACAGTACAAATCAATGTATTTACATTCATTATTATCTAATTACTTGCAGTGCTTGGCAGACCTATGTTAATGAATATAAATAATGCAGTTGGAAGCAGGGCCTAAGCAAGGCAGATGCACTTGCTGTGTGTGCACTGGGGATTCAGCTGGATGCAAACTCCAATGAACCTTTGTGGCCAGGCCATGAGTGGCAGACTATTCCTGAATATTTGCTTTACAGCTCCCAAACTGGCACTTGCACTTGGAATAATTTGAAATCTCTTTAGAGGACAGGCTTTAAATTCACTTTCTTATATATAATATAGTGTTTTTCTCACTTTTGTCTCCTGGTATCAATGCAATGTGTAAGTGCTGTTGCATTTCCACTGTCTTGCAAAGATAAGTAGCTTCTCTTGTTATGTGAAAATAAATGTTGAAACTGGTGCAGTGCCAGTGGCAAATTCCAACTCCCTGGTCGCTTTGGGAGAGCTGTTTCCTCCTGTACGCACGTCACAGGTTCAGCAGATCAGCGTGCAGTTTTCAGGGCTTATTGCTGACTTGCACTGCACCTTTTAGCAAAATAAACTCCTAAAAGTCCTCAGTTATTTCTGCCTAATGGTGGTGTGTGCTGGTGCTTCCTGAGCTGTCAAGCGAGCTGTAGGTGAAAGGTGCAGTGTGTAGGAAACAGCGCTTTTGGTTTTGGGTGGGAATGAGAGAGGACTAAGAAATTGTGCTTGTGAATTGCATTAAAACTCGCAGTAACTTTCCAGGAGAGCAAACATCTCTATTTCAGAGACCAAAATCTCAAAATGTTGAACGAAACATTTCAACTCAAGAAATCAACTCAACAGAGTTGATTTGTTTGATTAGTGCAATGCATTTTAACTTGTTTTTGCCTCTAGCCAGCAAAATAAAGGCCTCATAATGACTGTTTAAATATAAAGCAAACACTAGTACTACAGGAACAATATTGTCTGCTTCTCTTTTAAAATTATTCTCAGTGAGTCAAATGCAGCCAAGGTAGCACCTAAGATTAGAACTGCTAACATTTATATTTCTGGTGGATTTTTGCAGTGTCAGTGTCGAGATCTGCATTTTTTGATGCCTAATTAGGGTACACAAGCTCTATTATATTCCTGTGCCTGTCTAACAGCAATTGCAGAAGAGGCGGGTTCTGCACGATTAGCACCAGGGCAATTGCTGTTAGATTTGCATTGTGATAGAGATATTAGACGTCTGCCTGTTATGGACTGAAAAGCAGGAAGAGGAAAATATTCCTTGTAGGCACATCTCAGCTCACATCTCAGCTTTGTAAGTATTGCAGGTGTGTTAAAATTTACTGTATTCTCCATTGTGTATGCTCTAGCAATGAGGTATCCCGTGTTAGAGGCCCTTTTAGGGTAAAGCTTGGACAACTTTTGACAATTTATTTTCAGATATGCTTGTAAAATACACTGAGTACTCTGTTTTGGCAAAAACTAGCAGAGATGGTGCCAAATTATCTACCAGGGAAGTGCCAAATAGACTCTCTTATTATCTCTATTTTGCCAGTGTGTTTGGGTTGCAAAGTGCGTGTCCCTTCTGGCATCCTCTGGTCTCCTGCTTGCAGGACCTCAGATGCAAAGTGCTAAACGCCTGAATGGAATGGAGGTTGCTTATCCTCATTATTTTCCAGTATTTCAGTGCACTTTGTGTGTGTTTGGCCTGGTCTGGACGAGGAAATGTGTGTGGTGATGGAGGCTGATGGGTTGGTGGACCTCCTAGAAGGGAGCTGGGTGACGGTGCCTGAAATCCCGTTGTTTCCTAGTGGCCTCTCCAGAAAGGAGGTTTCATTTATTGCTGCTGTTGGAATAAAATGCATCATTGTCAAGGTCTCTGCCTTCATTTGCAAGCATCACAAAGCATGCAATGCTGGAAAGAGCATTGGCCACCATGGTAAAAAGCAAGCAACTCAGCCAGCAAGATGGCTCGATCTCTCCTTGCCCTCTTAAAGATAGAGGAGTTGCATCTATTTGCTTCCATGTTGAGAGAGAATCTTGTAAAAGCCCCTTTGTGTAATGCCTTTGTGATAATGCCTTTCTGATGTGACATTTTGGGAAGATCTTTCAAGAGCATCTGCAGTCAAATTAACGCCAGGCAAATCTGCAGCGCTCTCCTGCCCACGCGCAGAAGTCTCCCAACATTATTTTGTGTTTCTTCTCGTAGAAAGGCATGTAAACAAATTGAAAGACTGAATGTCCTTTGAAATCACGCTAGACTTTCCTTGATGTGATTATGTTTGAACTAACAAAGATCTAGAACAAAATGAACAAAAAATCTTCTGGGTTGCACGCTAGCGACTGGTTTGTTGATGCGTGATGGTGAATGATGCATTTATTGAATGCCAAGGGTGGTTTGGAAAATGCTTTTCTGAGTATAATATGCTATGTAAAATACTTAGTACAAATCCAAAGTGTGGTTTATAAATTGGAAATCACTCTTTTTAAAACAACTGAGCTATTGCATCTTACAGGGCATCCACATTTAATGTGATTTTTTTGGACATATAAATATTGGGCTACTACATTAGAAGTCAAAGCTGTTCAGCTGCACCCTTGTTCCTACAATCTGTTATGTCTGTGTGCATAAAATCGCACTGCTTCAAACCCATGCAAACTGTGAATTTGGTTTGACTATGTTTCCATAGCTTGACCTTAAGGAACCATGGGTTTGAACAAGGCACATAAGTGCTTTCAGAAGAACTCCTAAGTTTCAGAAATTGCTATAAGTAGACAACCTACCAAGAAAAAAAAAATAAGGGGAGGAAGGCAAATTATTTTTTTATCTGCAAATTCCCATTTTGTCCCTTACATACTGATTTCAGTCAAATCAAGGGAGGAATGAGAGCTAATTAAAACACGTTTTTGTCATTGAAATAATAAGTAGTTTCTGAAACTAGTTTGGAGGCCAATGTTTTTACCTGCATGGAAAAAGCGGGGGAGCTTTTTGTATCTGGAATTTGCAGCAGCTATGTCAATTGACTACGAATATTTTTGGAAATATGGAGTCTTTATTAATAATGAAAATACCCTCGCTCATCTATGAGTTAACAGTATGTTTGCTAATTATTGTTGTATATATGCACATCTGTAGAGAGAGCATGCATTATGTTGTTGTGCATGCCAGTAGGTGTAGTAAATCATGGAAATTATGGGTAGTGGTTATTAATATTTCTAGGTATTAGGTTTATTTATATTTTACAAGAATTAGCAGTTAGGGTAGGTAGAATATATGCACATCTCTATGTAAATCTATTTTACATCTTAAAATTAAAGTGAGAGGTTAGTAACAATGCAATAATTTTTTAAGTGTTACCTAAAAATAGATATTCCTACCTACATTGGACAGTAGTTATTTGCAATCAAAATTACATACCCTGACTCTTCCCACTAACAAATATTAAGTGAAAATTAAATGAAATAGTCAAATACCGTATTTCATATCCTACAAGAGTTCTTCTAGGTGTGTATTTCTAAGAGTATTGTTTGAGACTCCCTTAGATGTTCTCTGTTGTTGTTTTTATACTTGGGCAAGCTGGTACTTGCTCCTAAAAATGAAATTACTGAACTTTAAAACTACCTTTAAGGTTTTAATCTTTTAGCTCTTCTTGGCAATCTGATGTGGTGAGACTTGATTTTGAATGCTGAATGCCTGAAAACACCCTAAAATGCTAGAAGCATAAATAGAAGTAAAGCAGTGCCCAAGTTCCTTAATTTTGGAGGTAAAAAATAAAAGAATAGCTGAAAAATAATGCTGAAGTCAGACTGCTTAGTTATTTTAACATTAGCCATTCTTAGGTTAGATGATGACCATTAAGGATGAGTTTCGTTGCCTGCTCGTTTTGCCTCATAGCCTCTATGCTGTTACCTTTTACCTGAGAAGCCCGTGGCTTTAACACACAAGGGCCCTGAATGAAAATTAATTTTCACTTAAGGCTTCTGTGTTGTGATCTTCTTAGATCTCTGGTGGAAGAGGAGGATCCTCATATGAAAGTATCTCTGGGGAGCAGCGATATGGGCGTCTCTGCCCATCTGCAGTCTTCGAAGACAGGGACCACGAGATTTTTCACCAGCAACACGCACAGTTCTGTGGTATTACAGGTAATTCCATATTCTCATGTCCAAAATGACCTGTGTGGAGGTTCTGGAAGGCTCTGGGCAATACATCCGTGCTCCAACCTTTTCAAACCAGCAATTCCAGAAAAGCCATGCAAAGCGTATGGTTTGTGTGCTCTGTTGACAGTGCCCTAAAGCAGTGTGGCTTGTCATGTCCTTTCCACAAAGTTAAAGGTTCAGCTTTCAGCAACAGCCTGAAAAAAAAAGAGCCAAAAAAAAAAAAAAAGGGTCTTTTTTTTT
>JAVCKT010005684.1:6649-18485 GCA_032273925.1 Rhynchotus rufescens | reverse complement strand
TTTTTTTTTTTTTTTTTTTTTTTTTTTTTTTTTTTTTGTGTGTGTGTGTATCCTTGCATTTCCCTGATTCATCTGGAAGAAAAAGCCATAAAATCTTTAAAAGGTACTGTTTTGCTTCTCCACAATTAAAAAGCACAAGAATCTTTGACTAAAAGCTTACTTCTTAAGCTGCCACCTACTGACATTCAGAAATGCTCCACTGAGATTTAAATACATATCCAACAAAATTTTGCTATCTGTCCAAACATAGCATAAGTGACTGCTGATATTATACATAGGTTTTCATCTAGACTGTCATGAATAGTTGCCTCACAAAGGAAAAACATAATTTCTATTCCAGGATTAGTCTTTTTTCAGGCTTTAAGATATGTCAATATAGAAAGTGTAAAATGCATCACTTCATTACTTAATAAATCGTAATTTGCATTAAAACAAGTACTTAATATTGTACTCATGGGTAAGTATGCTGGAAAGAAGAGCTCAAATAGCAAACAATTCTCAGGACAACAGAGGAAGAATTTGCTGGTTTTGGCAGGATCAGCTGTTAGGTATGCGCAAATCTAAACAACTGTTTTATAATATATTTTTGTTAATTAAGTGTTGAGGGCTCTGTTTTGAAGAGCCTGCTGATTCTCTGCCTTAAAAATACCACTCCTGCTCATAACAATGACAAGGCTTTTTTTAGTTCTAGTTTAATGTTATCATGGAGTGCAAGGTTATATCACACTTCAATTGATTTAGTGCAGCTCGTCCTTGTAGACAGGTCTGATTATACTGCAAGTATGGGAGAGTAATTAAAAGTTTCATCCTCTTTGTGCATCTCAACTTCCATATTTAGATTGATAGCAGAGCCTTGAAGGTTCCTCAATTTATTCTACACGATATCACTGATTCACAGCTGTTTGTCAGCAGATGCAGGTGAATTTGTAAGACATATTGAGCCCTTAATTATTAAGATACTTCTTGTTTGATGACCTTCATCCCTGTCCAGCTTATCCATCGTCACAGTCAGCAGCTGTTGTGGAAGAAATGAACCAAAGACAGCTAAACTGTTTAGGCAGCAGCATTAATGCTGACTTTGATCGGTTCCTTCACTTGTTTGCTAGTCTTCTATTTAAAATTGGCAGGTGGCCGATAAAGCATTCAGGAAAGTTTATATTTGTCCAGTCATGATTTTCAGAATGTAAAGGGTTTTTATCCTTGACTTCATCTTTCTGTCTCACAGGCACATGCTCACAATACCTGCTCCTACATTTTATTCTAACCTGATGCTAATGAGAGATAAGGAAATGCTTTAATATCCAGAGCAGCTCTGGAAAAAAAAAATGTTAGGTGTTAACACGCAATAATACATAGGATATATGTAATTTAAAATAGGCAAAGAAAAAAACAGCATTTTAAATACTTCAAATAGTTTTAAAATGATAACATGATCATAATAATTCAAAAAAAAAACAAAAAAGGGAGGGAGGGCAGAGATATTCAGATATTCAATAAGTGAACTTGCTGACCAAAATGCAATATGCATGAGTAAGTAATTTACTAACTTTAGTAAATCAACTAAAATGCTGTAGGTGGAACTGGTCATTGGAATATATTTATGAAGGTACTATGGTTGGCTTTATATTTTTTGCCAGTACTTTCTTCTAATCTATTTGGGACTATTTGAGTGCAGAAGTTTGGGTCAGTTCCATATTTCCCAGGCAACAACTCCTACCTGCCCAACAACAGGGATCTATCTTGACTGAAATAAAGTCTCGAGAGAAATGTCTTCTGGATTTTGAATACGTACGCTCACAACAACATTTCTCCACAATGACTGCTTAAAATCTAGAGTTACCTATTTATTTGAGAAATATCTTTCATGTAGCCGATTTATCTTTACAGATCACAATGACTAGAAATTACAAAATATGTTTGAACAGCACTAAATGCATTCTTGTTTAAAAAGTCATATCAGCAATGTGCCATAGTTCTAATGGCTGCAGAGAAATTAACAAATAATTATATGCAAATAAATGAAGCTCATCAAAGTTATTAGCACATTTTGCTAGTCAATCATCTGAATCATTTTAGGCTACATCATAGCACTGGGATGGGAGAATCAACTGCAGAGAAAACTTGGAGCTTGATTATGTGGGATTTCCAGCATTCATATAAACATTTCGAATGTGGCATTGAAACAGTAAGTCTTCTCTGTTCAAATAGGCTGGCTCTGATAAATCCTAATTGCCTATACGATGAGAATACTTTAATATGCTAAGTTGGGTTCACAGTCCAATATATCCTATTGCAGCATTTCTAAAAAGTGTACCACTAATTTTTCAAAAGTTTTTGTGCTATTTGCCTTGGGCAGTGTTTATTACTGCTGCTGCCTATTTTGAATGTTGCTGCTCAAATGTTTTGTTATTTCAGGGAACAAGGCTTAAAAAATATGTCTTTTTACCAACATTAAGAAATCTTTTTTTGGAAAGAAAAAAATATCATATTTTGACATAAAGGCAAATTCCTGCTTCTGAGTTGTACTTTTTCTGCCTTGTGAAAATCTGCCCAGATTTGGCCAGCATTTCAGCTTCTGAAAAAAAAAATGTAGTTTTTACTTCTTGGGTAGAAACTTCAATCTGCTCAGGGCAGAATTTTCAACAACTGCATCTTTTCCAGCAGCTCCATCACTGCCACCACCGGGCAGCCCATCGTCCTCCTGGGGTGACCCAGGCAGCAGGCTGGGACCCCCACAGTCAGAGCCTTTTAGGACCAGTTTCAAAGGCAATGGCTGCAGGATTTATCCACATATATTTAAAAAGAAGATAAAAAATGTTAGACCTTGAGATTTTTTCCATACTTACACATGCACACACATAAGCAACTATTATTTTCAAATCACCTCTATTGTTATGTCAATGCTAGTTAATTAAACAGTGTGTGGGAATGTTCCCCGGCGCAGGAAATGGGCCTGGTTTAATTGTCTGCAGCTCCAGGCTGGCCTGTGCCGCCTGCTGCTCTCTCAAGCAGCTTCTTGACACGCTTGGGAAGTAGCACAGGCCAGGTTCATTCCCGGTGAACGGGCTAGAGGTGACCACCTCGTCTCGCAGGCACAAGGGCCGAGCACAGCTGCTTCTGCACAAATTCTGCACCAGTTGACTCCACGCCAGGCAATGGTCCCGGGCACGTTTGGTTAATTAGTGCAGACAAAGCGTTTATGTGGTGCTCTGATCAACTGCCTATTCCCAGTTCTTTCTGCCTAGTGGGAAATTTGTTTTTATGTATTTATTTTATTTATTTAAGAACTTTATTTTTTAAATATGGCAAATTTCAGAAGGGAATCAATTCTATTGATTGATTTTCCTCAGCTCCACCCAGGCCAACTTAAGCTGCTAGAAATGCCCAACTTGAGCATTGTCAGGCACTTCTTACAAGTATTACCATGCAAGAACATATTATGTTAATGCTGCATTGCACAATTTTACAATGACGTCATTCTCAAAGCAGTAAATGGCTATTTGTTACTCTGTTTTCAAATTTCTTGTATTGGTTTAAATCATTGTAATAATGCTAAATATTTGTGAACTTCTCAGAATGCAACAATCCTTTTTACCTGGAAGAAGAGAAAGACTTCATTGTACTAATTATGGATTAGAAATAGCATAAGAGTCATTCTTTTCATATTCTGCAGAATCACTATATATTTCTCTGGTGATGTTCCTGATCTTCGAGGTGTGGAATTTCAAATTTCTTCTCAGTATTGAAGCATTTCCCTCCTGCAACATTTTTTATTTATTTTATCTCATTATTTTATTCATGATTTTCTTTTTGTTATTGCTGGATTAAAATATTGATTGATTATACCTGCCAACTTTTCTTTTTTTAACAATTCAATGATACTATCTGTTTTCATTCATCAGACTTCAAACAAAATACTTTTTCACTATTTATCTTTACTTTTCACTTTAAAGAGATCTGGATATCTCGGTTTATGTACATTTTCAGCAAAAGTAACTTATTAAAAACATACTTTTGTCAAGCAGAAAAATTAAAATATCTTGTGCTTCTTTTAGTTAGAAAAATTATATAAAATCTTGGAGAATCAGAAAGATACATTTTAGGTCTTATACAAGATGTGACCACAATTGTATACAGGGTTCTTACTTTTTTCTTATTTCTTCTTTCTAGTCTCAGTTAAATTATATATAATTAAATATATTTTATATGGACATATCAGTAGTCACACATAAATTCTATATAACTGCCTTATACAACAAGAAAAATGCTACATTGTCATCTGTATGCCTAATATGTAGAGTAGAGAACAGTAACAGCACCTTCAAATACCATGGAAGGAGAATTATTCATGGCAATTGCAAAATTAAGGTAATTACTGTAAATATGCACTACTCCTATATATAAGTCATAAGAATGTGTGCATTTTTATATCAAGTCTAACAGCTTTATAGGTTGACAGGATCATTTTGTTTTGCTGCAAGACCAGGATAGCATCTCGTAATGAGGCAGGTTTATATGTCTAATAATGGTCTGTTTTGAATAAGACGTATTTTAGGTAATTTGTGTAGCCATCATATTTTCTAATGCAGATTAGTGGCTGTTTATCTCTCTTAACCAACGGATTGTGCTCTGTAAGGTTGTTTGTGCACGCTGTGCAGTGCTACTGCTAAGTGTTTATTATATTGGGCACTAAAAGTTAGATTTACGCCACGTCTTTAGAGGTGGTAGTCGGCTGCAGTTGCTATTACAACAGTTCAGTTTTTGTCTAATACACAGTAAATCTCCATGGAGAATCATTTTCTAGTCTTTAATACACTCCATACTCGAAAAGAAGCAGTTGGAGATGGAGAGGTGTGTGCTAGAAGCTTGCTCGTCTTTCTGTTTCACCCAGAACCCGCTGAGACCTCTAACTGTACAGGTATATTTAGAGCACAGGTACAGGCATACCCCAAACCTCTGCTTTCTGCCTGCAGATGCCCTCCTTTATCTACACAGATCTCACGGACTCTACCCCAAGTCACCTGAGCACCTCCTTGTCTCACCTCGCAGATCTTGGGCCTTTTCCTCCTTTTTTCCTGCACATTCAATATACTTTTTCCCATCCTACATTCCCTCCTGGCCTCAATTAAGCAAAATTTAACATGGGTGAAATGCAATGGAGATAGCTTTTCATCATTTTTTTTTTTGTTCTCCCTTTTACATCAATATCTTCTTTATTTTTATATAGATCTGTGCTGTCTTTCCTGCCCTTAAACCCTGAATTTCTACCTCTTTTCTCTATAACTCAATAACATGTCTGAGAATAAAGGAATATAAAGATTATCTGTAAAATTCGCGAAGAAGAGAAGCCGGACAAAATCACACTTAGACATGGAGTCAGTATTTCACTGATCAGGTTTAGAAAATCAAAAAGGAGTCAACATGCTTGTATAGAGGTGGAAAAAATGCTTTCCTGTGTTGGATAAATATATATAGCACTATGCATGAAACTTCTGAAAATCTTCAGTTTTTCTTGCAGATGACTATCTGTCATGTGCAGGCAAGAACAGTAACAAAGAGGTCTGTGAGGCAAATTTTGCTCCCAGGAAGGAAAGATTTGCCCATGTTGATAGAGTACTTTGTTTAAGAGTGACTGAAGCCAGGGCAGACCACAAGAAGCAGAAAATGTAAAGTTCACCAAGCCAGAAGGTAACAGTGTCACCTCTAAACATGCAGCATAAGTCTAGTCTTTAGTTTCTAACACAATGAACACTTGGTGGGTAATGCTGCACAGTTTGCACAAATAATGCTGCAGAGCAGAGCCTGTCTACTAAAACAAAGTCATAGCCTCTAATCTAAATTGGGAAATATTAAGGCTACAACAAAATTACTGAGAATTCAACAAAATAATGCTGGATTGTCCAAGTACAATGCATTGTCCAGGAAAGGAAAGGGGTCTAGCTACAGCATTCTTCAAATCTCAGAGCTTAGACACCAGGGATTTAGGGGAGCCATAAATGATAACTGCAATAGTCAAGATACATACAGGTTAGAGCATAACTAAAGATTTCAACAGAGGAACATCTGGTGCAGTCCTGGGTCTAGTTGCTAGAAACCCATCTGCCCAAGCTGAGAGAAAGGTCAACAGTGTCAAAGCTGAGTGAAGATACCCGGAGAATAAAGTAGGAATCTGAGTTAAGGGAATCTGAGTTAAAGGACATGAAAATATAGTTTGGAAAAAAAAAAAAAAAAAACAATCAAAAACATCATTAAGTCAAGAGGAAGACACTTCAGAAAATCAGGAAGTTTTTAATGTAGATTGGAAACTGAGACAGCAAAGAGAGGAGAGAGGGTGATTGAAGAGAGAAATACCATTGTGCTGTTCCATGGAGCTGTGGTTTTAGCCATGGTTTGAGCAGCGTGTTTGGAGACCATTTTGCATAATATTACATTTGAGTGAAATTGCTCAGAGATAGGGACCTTCAGTGAAAAAGCCTGGAGGTACCTCTCTTAACAAAATAAAGCACAAATAAATAACTCTTCCAGGAAGAAACTACATTAACTCCGGAATAAACTTATATAAGATTTGTCAAGTTAAAGCCCCATTGTCACTGTTTTCATCATATGGTTGCAATTTTTTTTCTTTCAGAGCAAGAGTTTTCCCAAGATGTTTGATCCATGCCTCTATTGTCTGGCCATGTCTAGAAACATTAAAACATCACCCAAGCAAATAAAGACTGAATGCTACTTCTTAACTAACTATAAATTACTTTTTTTCCCTTCCTGTTTCTCTTTGGATGCAACTATAAGGCTATGGGCTCCTTTTACAAAACCAATCTCTCTTTAAATGATGAAGCTTCCTGTTCTTTTAAAGCTTGTTTTTCTAGGAAAGGGATTGCAAACTAAAGCATCATTACCAATGTTTTACAGAAAAACAAAGTGCACAAGAAGCAAAGCAAAACTGTGAACATTGTCACTGAATTATTGTTGGGAAAACCAGACGGCTTTTGTACTGATAGATATGCTAGTGGTCTGCAGTTTGATTATGGTGATCTGACAGGCTGGCATAGTTGCTCATTCCCTCCGGTCAAGAAAGCTGCAGTGCGCTATCATTAGAGAACAGGGAGAATTTGCAAAATCTATCCTGTAGCTGTTTCCAGAAGGCAGAGCAATTGGTGAGTGGTAAATAATGAGGACAGATCAGCAACATAGAGTGAGGTGGATCCATTTATAAAACAGGCGGTGTCAAGCAACACACATTTTGAATATGATCAAAGCAAGAAACAAAAACGAAGGCTGATATTATACAGTAATAGTCTCTGGAAAGCAATCACTGAGGAGGATTTTGTGCATAACCAGTCAAACATGATATACTGTTATCTCAATTGTTACCATGATTTTTGGATTGATAAATATATGCATACATACATATGAGTCTGTGTAAGTCTTTGACGGGATATAAACTTTACTCCTTGTCTAGATATATCTAGAGAGTTAATACAGCTTTTCCTATAACCAAATAGAAGTAAGCTGGCAACTAGGATTCAGCAGCTGTGCCTCATCTAAAAGGCTTGAAGATATGTAATTTAAGACAAATTTCATGAGATCTTGGGTTTGAGATGACCTTTCTATGCCCTTCAGTGGAATATGGGGCTAATGGATGCCCAAAATGATAAAGCTGACAGTGTTGTGTGCAGTGTCCTGCACAGTTGCCGATGTGAGTCCAGAAATTGTTCATCCGCATTAATTCAGCACATTGCAGAAATAACAACTCTGCCACAAATCAGGCTTGGTTGCGGACCAGTATAGTTAAAACACATCTTAATTTGTGGGGGCCTGTGGATACAGCAGTTCAGTGATTTTGTCTCAGAAAGATCTCCCTTTGCTAGACAGCCTGTATGAGTACATGGTTTTCCTGTGTGGGCAGAGCCTGTCTGGCAAGTTCTCCTTTACTGCAGCCCCTGCTCCTCTCAAGCTTTACCTGTTAATTTTGGTGCCACTGAGCTGCCTAATGTGAACCAAGGCCGTGCCCTACTGAAGGATTAGAAGGTCCTCAAATGTCCTTGCTGAGGGCTTGTGGTGCAGTATCGGGTATATTTCTCCTGTATGCAAAAGGGCCAGGTGGCAAGCTCCCAAATCCACTTTTCCCTGCTGAATTTATAACTGCCTGCCCAAGTTCACTGAATGCATCTCTAAACAGACACTCCCATGTCCTCTGGTCAGAAAAAAAGCAGTTTGCCCCAAAGTGGGCCGGGTGGAAGAGCAGCTGCCATTGCTCTGCTGCTGAGGTCTGGGATTGTTGCAATTTACCTTCTGGGAAAGTGGGTGTTTTCATCTCATTGCCAACATCTGGGACATGGTAGGGAGCTTCTTTGTCACCTCCTAGTAAACGAAGCCTGGCAAGAGACAAAGTCAGATTTTAAAGAACTGCTTTATTGTCTTGCAAGTACAGAAAATCAATGGGGCTTATCCTCCTCAATCACCTGGATAGTCTGCTTGTTCTTGTGATTTTAGCTGACTCATACTCTTAAATCCTTCTGTGGATTGAACTACTAGTGTTTTGGGGATTACTATTCCACACAATGCATAACACCTTCCTATTTGCTGGAGAAGTAACTGGTCTCTACCACTGCAGGAGAGCAGCCAGGCTGGGAGGAACAGCATGTTCTTCCCACATTCGCTGCTGCCCCTTTCCCTTATCCTCCTGCAAAAGAGGAAAGCTCCTGGAGAGCAGGAGAACATCTGAGAAGGTCCACTCCTAGTCAAAGGGAGCACAGCACAGGTTAACACTTCTTTCTAATGTCTGTATAGGAAGCCAGAATCTGACTTTCTCATTCCTTCCTTGAAAGTAGATGGCACAGCAGGCTCTTAGCTCCAATTCAGGCCACACAGGAAGGAACTGGGGAGTGACGGGTCTTCTGCATTCAGCAGATGGGAGAAAGCCCTCTCCTTCTCCAGACATTTCCAGCCTGGTGCTTGGCTTTCCTGCAGCTCAGCATGGTAACAAACATCTGGCTACATTTTTCTTCCCATCTGGGCTGTTCTTGTGTCAGTTCCTTTGTCTTATACGTTGTAGGGAAATCCTAAAATCCTTCCTATATCTTTTTCGGAACTAACAAGATGCTCCTGTAACTACCTTGAAGCTTAACAGGTCCAGTGCTTCCAGTATAAAAATTATGAAAAAAAAAAAAGAAATAGAAGTGTAATATATTAGAAGCTTGAGGTATCATATAAAAATTGCAAAGGTCCAGTTAAAGACTTCCCTGCATAAGACTGAATACAAGGAGTATTCTTTTTGCTAAATGCTCTGGGGATTATTTGAATGTCTTTGTGTTCAGGAAGCACTAAAGAAGACATAACATTCAAGTGCTTTTTTCCTCTCTCTCCTCTATTTTTTCTAGAATGTGTATGTTAAAGTCAGAGGAATTTCCATTTTATTTATTTTTGAAGATTCTTCTGAAGGCGTGTTTTGGTAATTCAGTAGAGAATGTAGCATGCAATACTTAACTTTTTTTCCTTTCCTTTTTTTTTTTTTTTTTTGGAATGCTACATGATCTTTGTGTCTGCAAGCCGTATTTAGGGAACTGAGAGAGATATTTGGACATAAAAGAAAATTTATGTAACATGGCCTTCAGAGAATGGCCAATGACTAGACAGACTTCAAGAATTTAGCACCAAAAAGAAGGAGGACTGTAGTTTCTAATGTATAAGATTAGCAACAAGAATTTAGTGGTCTGGCTGCTCTTGAGACCATTATGTGAGAACATGGACAAAATGAAAGATATTATGATCTACGATTCCCATTTAGAAAACCCTAAAATTAGCTACAATATATCTGAGGTGCTTGAAGGTATCTCATAGACCACTGAGCAAGTCTGTAATTAACTTGGCCTCTTTGAGTGCAAAAGGACTTGTGATTGATTATCCAAACAACAGGACTGGAAAATGCAGCTGTGTCATAGACATGTGGAAATATGAGGGTCCCTGCTAATTCAAGCTCGGTTATATGATGCAATATTTGGATAAGTTGCTCAATTTTGGAAAATACTACTTTTAAGATTGTATGTCTTTATTCATTCACATTTAACTAAAGGTTCAAGATGCTCCAGGGAATGAAACCTAGGAGGAAATGCTGCGAAAGTACATGGTACAGCCCAGGGTCGCTACCTTAGTGTCAGGGACCTCAATTCTCTCTACACTCCTCCTGACTCTGTTGCAAGAATATTTTAGAGAACTTTCTCAAATCATCTCCACCAAAGGGCCAAAAACTGTTACTGCCCAAGGTCTGACTTGCCTTGCTTCAGGCAAGGCTTGCTTCAGTGTTAGAAAAGGGACACAGGCCCTAGGTCAGAGACAGTAGGTGCAATCCTGCTGCTACCTCTGCCAGGCATCATTTGAGTACCTTATCAGGAAGACAATCTCCAGAAAGGCTCCCAGGGGGAAGAAGTGCCTTGGAAAAGCCTCAGCTGAGATGGAGGAACACTCCATCAATGGGATAAATCTGAGGGAAGGGTTTAATGTCCTGTTATTAGGTTGCATTGACATTTTTGCTGTATTTCCCGTGGAAAATAAATTAGGAAAAGAGGCAAATGCTTAAAGCCAAAACTTCTACACACATAACTAACAAATCTCCATCACAAAAAAATATCAGCAACATCATGTTTTTGTTATATTACCACTAGGTGGCTCAAAATCAGAGTCAAAATACACCATTGCTCTATCTATGATCCGAATAAAACAGCCCCAGTTTAAAGATTATCAAGTACTCTCTCATAGTTGACATACTTCAAAATTTTCTGTAAATCTTCAAGTTCCATCAGTTAATGGTAAATATTGCCTTGAGACAGCAGAGCTGCCATAGCCTCAGCCACATTATAGTACTGAAAGGCAGATGTTGCTTGTGAATGTGGGGGAGAGCAATATCCAAATAAGTGAATTGTGTATTTCTGCTTCTTAAAATCACTTGCAACTGAGTATCACCACCTGACAGAGAAAAAAGGTGGATGTTCAAATGTCTCTAGCACTACATCATATTTTAATTTACTTCAACATATCTTTTGAAAGAGTTACTTGCTTTCTTTCATAGTGATTACCTTGGTGTATAACTGTTAGCAGCTTATGACTTGAGGTCCAACTTTCTATTACACGTTGCTTCAGATTAGGTAGAAAGCCTGCAAATTGAATCCATCCTTACTCAAAAGTAACTTACTGATAGGCAAGACTCCTGGGGATGGATATATATCTGCAATCAATCAAACCAGCAGGCTTGAAGCACTTCGCTCTTTCCAGGTCAAGTAAAATAAATAGAAAGGACACTTTCTTCAGAACTTTAAACGGCAGATTATGTTAGCTGCTACTTTACAATCAGTCACAGCACTGACAAATGAATTAGCTCTCGTTGAGGCTGATGGAACCTGTTGGACAGGAGGATGTCAGAGAGAGACTGAAAGATAAATGACACACAGAAAGGATGTCTATTTTCTCATAATTCAAATGCCATAAGTATTGTATGCAGATCTCCCATTTACATGAAGAAAACTTTGATATTAGTTACAATGGATTCCTTTTCACAGGGATGCAGGTATTATAAATGCAAATAAAATACTTTTCACAGAGATTATAATCTGGGCAGTTAAAATATAACTGAGCAATAAGAAAGTTTTTGTGTGGTAGCTCACTGATGAAGATTTGATATCTAAATGTGCTCATCAAGACCATGAGTGAGAATTAATGAAAGAGGGAAATCTGGGTCAAAAGACGATATCTGAGCTGATATCAGATCCATGCCTACACATTTTTCTTGACCACTCTAGAAAAAAACCCACAGCATGTGCTTGTTTGTCTCTTTTTTTTTTTT
>JAVCKT010005683.1:1846-14327 GCA_032273925.1 Rhynchotus rufescens | reverse complement strand
AACAAACTGATAACAGCAAGGAGGAGGAGGTTAAGATGGACATCTTAGGTATTTTTTGCCGGCTTGATGGACGAATTGTGAAACAGTGAGGCATTATATTACATTCTGGCCTTATAATTTGGCTGCAATGTGATATCAAATAGTGTGTGTCAAAGGCCTGCATGTGAATGTACTTCTGCATCTTTTTTTTTCTGCTAATATATGATGGATTTCTTTAACTGTGTGTTCTGTTACTGTTGAGCACCAGTTTGGTTCATGAGGCCTTTACGTTCCCTTTGAAAGAATATTTCTGTCTGCTTACAGGTTCTCAGCCAGCTTTATTAGTGCGCAGATATATATTGCTTTCATCTATATCAGTACACATCCATGTGTCTTTGGAACAGCACATTTTTAATATTAGTGACCTCATCATCTTTGGTGTCAGCATTTCGTACTCTCTGGTAAAATTGATAATACTGCACTTAAAGAGTCTGTCTCAAGAGTGCAGCTGTATTTTGGCAGAGAAGGCATATGATTACAGACTTTTAATGATCTTGCTAATTGGGTTCTCAGGTGTCCTAATCATTTTTCACTGTGCGTTAATGTCTTGGGCCATAGATAGCAGAACAGGGAGGGACCTTGATCAGAGGCAATGCCCGTGAGCACGTGTGAAGTGTTTTTGAGGGATGTGCTGACCCTTGTGCCTTAGTGGAGAGTGTCCCACTGAAAGGTTCTCTCTGTTTGCTTGCAGACAGCCAGTCTGATGCAGAGACACTAGCGACAGCAAACGAAGTGTTGGATCTGACCTCCTGTGAGAAGGAACAGACAGAGGAAGTACCAGAGAGCGAATGCAGCCCCAAGGAGGAGCACAAGGCTGACTCCCCCCCAGGAGAAGAGGATGCAGATGAAAAAGCAAATGAATATGAAGAGGGCCCTGAGGAAGATTCTGTAAGTAATAAAAGTCTTGACCTCAATTTTGCCAGCAAATTAATGGACTTCAAACTGGCAGAGAGTGACCAGAGTGCAGGCAGCAGTTCTCAAACTGAAAAGAAACATGCCTGTGATGTCTGTGGCAAAACCTTCAAGTTTGCAGGCACTCTTAGCCGTCACAAAAAGGCCCACACTCGTGAGGACAGAAAGGATGAAAGAAGCAGCGAGGATGAAAGCAAAAGCATCCAGGATGATGCAGGTGCTCCCGCAGTGCAGGACTCTGGTCTTGATCAGGAAGAGTCTCCGATGGACTTGAAGGTAGTAGAGTCTCCTGTGGACTGTGAGGCAACAGGAAAGGAGAATGAAGAGAGTGAAAGCATCTCTGAGGGAGAAGGCACAGAAAGAAAGTCCACTGAGAGGAGCAGTGATGACAAAAAACCAAAGACTGATGGGGCTAAAAGTACCGCAAAAGCAGACAAAAGGAAGAAAGTCTGTACCGTGTGCAACAAACGTTTCTGGTCTCTGCAAGATTTGACGCGACACATGCGGTCTCATACAGGTAAGAGGAGAATTCAGGGCAGAATGGATTACTGGCAGGTCTGCTGCCAGACGTCTTAAACATCTGCTATGCACAATTGCTGCCACTGCTTGAGGTGGGAGGCATTTTGTCACTTCCACAAGTATCCTTACGGTGCCTTCTCTTCTCTCATCCTGCATGCTGCATATATAGCATGTTGAGAGAGAAGGAATAGTCAACTCCACTGTACCTTCAGCAGATGCCTGTGCAGTTGTTCTGCCCAGTTTCCCACCCCCTTCTTGTTATGTGTGCATAACTCAAGACTCAGCCTCTTCCCAGTATTCTGTTGAGCAGCAGAGAATCGTGGTTGTATATGATAGCACTCAGTGAAAGCCAAGAGGGAGAAAGTCTGTTTTTGTCTGCTTATCTAAGCCTGGTACCGGTAACATGCTAGTGAGCTGCGTGGCCTGCTACTTCAGGGAAAGACGAAGCTAGAACTTGCATCCTGCTCTTCACTCAGACCTGGGCAGAGAAAGTGGAATACAGATAGTAAAATTCTTCTTTGATGATTTGATTGCATAGTCTAAATACGTGAGATTGCTTTATGTGAATTCATTTTTCTTAGCAAGGCAGAGGAAGTTAATGAGCCAGATTGAAGGTGAATTAGTTATTCATCCTTATCAATGCATCCATGAAGCATTTTACCTACAAGTGAAATGGGAGAAGTGGTACATTTTGATCTGACATGTTTTTTGGTGGTACTCTCTGCTGAAGACCGTATGATTAACTTCAGGCACAACAATTTTCTGCTGTAATGAAGATGTTGCTTAATTAATAGAGCAAAGCCTATTTTAAAAAGTACCTTCTTGCCCACCTGAACCGTAAGTGCTGACCTCTCTGACTTGTTTCCTTCTGACATTGAGGAGTCAAATTCTGAGCTGAGCCACAAAGAAAATGAGGAACTGGTCCCATTCTTGTGCCTCTTTTCATAGTAATTCAAAAGCCTTGGGAAGATTCACATATCTAAACTATTGAGCTTTATCCTCAGATGGTACCATTACATCTCTTTGGAAGTTGCCCTGCTACATGTTTTAAATATTTTCGTTGTATGCTGTGGTATGTAGGTCTTATCAGCATGTTTCTGTTTTTTCTCTTTCTGGCTTGATGCTGAAGGATGTCCCAACCCAGTATATAGTGGTATTAAATAGGAACCTGAGTCAGTGTTTTCTTCAAATGTAAGAAACACAAATACCAGGAATCCCTCCCTGTTTAATTAAAAGCATTTTCAGAGGGTTTTGTCTCAATACTGTAGGTTGACTCTATCCCCTTATTCCCTCCCGATCATTAAGACATATTTATCGACAAGATGCTGTCTGAATGAAATATTGCTTGGGTTTGTTGTGTTTTTTTCTTGTTGTTGTTTGTTTGTTTTTAGGGTTTTTTTTTTTTTTTGAATTTTTTTTTGTGTTTGTGTGGTTGTGGTGTGTTTTTGTTTTCAAAGATACCTGTGGCAAGAGTTATGAATACCTTGCCTCAGAAGAGGACTGTTTGGGGCACAACAAAGTGCACAGACAGAGATTGTGCCATATGTCTCTGGACATGAGGGCAGAAGTTTCTCCTTTGCATGGAGCAGGCTGCTCCCAGGAACTTGGTCGTGGGATGTTCTTGTGTCGTCTTTCCAGCTGAGGGGGAGGTCACAAAACCTGTCTCTTCAAGAACCTGTTGGTGCAGCGGTTTGGTCCCATATTACGGCCTTTTTACAGTCCAAAGCATTGCTGTAACTGAGGAATTAGCCCCAGATATCTTACCCATGTGTTCATTGGCACCGAGCAATATCTTGATGGAATTGCACGACTGAACCATCTTTAATAGCTCCAAACAGAAACACGAGATGACACGTGGTGGGATCTTCAGAGAGTTCATCAGGGCAATAGGGCAGCACTGGCATATACTGCCTTGGGGCATTGCCCAAGTGTATTCTTTGCTTGCTTGGGAGGTTGGGGGGGGTTGTCTGTGGGGCAGTGGTTCCTTTGTTTATCAGTGAGCTAATGCTTGGGAGGGTATTGCAGCATTTTAGGTGCAAAAAGCCATTCAGATCAGAGCACTACCTGTTGGTTACAGCATGGGATGCCTGCGGCTATTCTGCATCTTGGTGTTTTAAAGTAAGACAAAGATTTTTCTTCCTGAGAGCATCATTTCTCAAGAAGGCCTAATGCAGCTTCTAAGATGCTTTTACATGTAGTTCTTACCAGAAGTCCAAGCAAAAAAAAAAAAAATCAGCTGGCTGAAGAACATGAACAGCTTTGTATGTAAAATCCCAAGGCAGATGTTTGTCACTTGATCAGTACAACTACCTTGTCCCATCAGTGCCTTACAAACCTGGATCTTTTAGCTGGCTCTTTGTTTCCATTTTGAAACCTAGTGAAATTCTGCCTCACAAGAACATGGTGTTTTCCTCCATCAAGGGTAATTCTTGGCAACTTCCCTTCTACTTAGCTAAGTAGCCTGTGTGTTTCCTACTTAATTGTTTTGTCAGCATGCGAGAGAAACAGCATGTGAGAGAAATAGCTTTCTCAAACGCTGTTTGGTGTGCTTTTTTCAGTGCTGCTGACCCCAGGTATCTGGACAGTGTCGTTATCATTGCATTTCAAGCCCTTCCGAGACCGAGCAGTAGTGAGGAGCACCCTTGGGGAGCTGATAGGAGAGCTGCTGTAGCAGCACAGACACAGACAGCTAGCTTTGCAAATGCTCTTAAGCTCCAGGGGGTGACTGCAGACTTCCTCCAGAAAACTTGCAGAATAAATTAGGTGGGATGCTGAAAGCAGCCGGGGCTTGCTGCCTTCCTTCCTCTTTAGTGTAAGGTCCTAACAGGATTGTAGAAATCTCAAAACAATTAGTTCTTACGTTCTTTTCACCTGTGCCCTAGGATTTTTATGCATACTTCCTGGCATACTGTGAGCTGCTTCAGTAGTCTGGAAATTAAAAAACTACATAAATGGGACACGCAAGTTTAATAAACTAACTGAATTTCCAAAGTGTAGAGCACCTTACTGTGCTTGAAATGGGAAAGTAGTGCTTTTGTGAACTTACAGCTGGCTTCTGATTTTAATTCTCTTCTAGGCGAGAGGCCGTACAAATGCCAGACCTGTGAGCGGACCTTCACTCTGAAGCACAGCCTGGTTCGTCACCAGCGCATACACCAGAAAGTCAAAAATGCTCGAAACCACGGGAAGGAGAGCGACAAGGAGGAGACCCACTCGAGGTGTGGGGAAGACAGCGAAAACGAGTCCAGCCACAGCGGCACTAACCCCGTCTCGGAAAATGAGTGCGACTCCGGTGCCGGCATTAGTGGCCATTCGTCTGTCACGAGGAGCCAGAAGGAGCCTCCGGGCGGCGCCGCCAAGGACTCGCTCGGCCGCGAGGAGAGGCCGAGCGGGCGACCGGCCGTCGCCGGCCTCGCGGAGCCCAGCAAGAACGCACAGAAGGCGCCCTCGAAAGACCAGGAACCTCGAGGTGGCTCCGAGCACGAGGCGCCGTCGGGTTTCTTTCAAGACTTGCTGGAGATGCACAGCAGGAAATCCCCCATGAATCACATCCTGGCCCCTGCAGACAGCGCGCCGCAGCTCCTGGGGGTTGAGTGACTCGCTCGCGGATTGGACCCGGCCCAGCACACGGACCACAGCCAGCAGCAGAGCAAGGCTTTGGGAGTCCTGTCTTGGAAGAGAGCAGCCTTACAGCTGTGGGGAGAGTATGGCAGACTGGATGCAGTGCCATATGCCTTTCAGTATAATAATGCAAGAGACTACAGTATATACTGATTTGAGTGCCTTACTACTTTATTAGATCTTTTGGTATCATAGATCTTTTTTTTTTTTCAAAAATGATTTTTTTTAATATTTTAATGAATTATTTGGAGAGGACCTTTTTCATTTAAGCATTAATGTTACCTTTTGTATTGGTGTGTGTGAGCTTGTTCTTGTATATCTGTGATAGTCGCTGTGTTTGTTCTCTGAGCTGGAAATGGGGGCAGTGAGGTGGGAGGCCCTTGGATACCACAGCCAATAACTGGAAGAAAATTATGTGAATTTCATACAGAATTGTCAGAGGAAATGCAGAGGGGATGTTGATTTTTTTTTTTTCTCAGTAGATGTTCTTGTCTTTGCCACATGGTGGAGCATTAAGTCTGTTCCAGGCATGAACAACGTGGCAGTTGAAGGTGTTCAAAGTGGTTCAAGCCAAAAGCAGGAAACACGAAGAGTTTCGACCTCATACTCGTTTCCACTTTTCAGCATTAGAAATGATGTTCTAGCTATAAGGGCTTTTTCTGGCCATCGTGGACTGAGTGTGTATACAGAGAAGAGTTACATAGCAACGTAACCTATGGAAATTATGCACCCGCTGTTATATATGTTTGATTTGCTTCAGTATATTATTATTATTATTTTATTATTATTTTATAAATTCATCAGTTTGCTTGTCTCTGCAGTCAGCAGAAACCAATGGGCAATATTTGCCCACGCAAATGTATAACGCAGCTTGGATCCCCTCTCTAAAGGTTCTTGACTTCAGCTTTCACCAACTCCTCTTCTTATGTTGCAGCTCTTCTACTGTACTTTAAGTGGACCCCTTCCTCTGACCGGAGAGCCAAATGGAGGCCAGCAAGTCATCACCACACATGTACAGGGGAACATCTCACGCGTGCTGGGGTGCGAGTATGTGCGGGTGCGTGTGTTGCAGGGGGGCCCAGGAGAGAAGTGTGCGAGAGAGGGGTCGTGGCGGGACCCTCCGTGCGTGTCAGAAAGGCGCTGCCAGCCCTATATCGATCTCGTTGCAGTCACGTCCGTGACGACATGTGTTACTTAAAAGAGCAAAGTTATTCAGTCTTCCAGTTGAAAGCAAGCAAGAAAGAAATGCGAGCCTTACCGTGATCTTGCTACTGTCATGTTCTGGAGCAAGAAAATACTACTGGTAATAAAACTACAGATATAAGACATGTTAAAAATAAATAAAATAAATTAAAAAAAAAATCTTCCTGAGATTTTGGGGTTGATGCTTGAAGACTTGAGGTGTGTGTCTAAATTTCATATCAGTAATTTAACCCCTTTAATGCTGGGAGCTGGAATTTCTCCACATGGCTCCTGTTGCCGGCAACAGGTGACACTCCAGCCGCCAATATTTCAGGGGTTAAGCAAAATGTATCCTACTGTAGCTGCGCATTTCTAGGAGTGCGCAGCATTTTTTTGTCGTTGTTTTTGTTGTCTTTTTTTTTGTTGTTGTTTGTTGATTGTCCTTCAGTCATGACCTCTGGGACAGACAGAGCCATACTAGCATTGCCGGAGCCTCACTGTGCTATTCCACCACTTCAGCCCCCCCAGCCCGCACTGTGATCCTCCCTGCCCCTGCAGAACCGCTTTTCCTGCTTTCATCAGACGTGGAGGAAGTGGGCCTCAAACCCATTCTATATTATATAATATATATCTATATATATCTATATCTATATTAAAAAAAATTCTCCGAAAATTTCTGGAGGCTGAAATCTAACTGTCCAGAATTCAAAGGAAGAAAACGTTCTTGAGTAATATTCTTGCAAATAGAATGAGAAAAAAAATGGTTGAGGTATATGTGATTTTTATTTTTTTTAATAGGGATGTATGAACCAGTTTAGAAACATAGGTAACTCCGGATAGATTAATAAATCAGAACCAATGATTCTTTTAAAACTCTACCCAGGTGCATTCTGCTTAATTAAAACCAGTTCACACATCCCTTAAATTGTTATTACTATTATAATTATAATAATAATAATTATTATTATTTGGGGTTTTTTTTTTTTTTTTTTTTTTTTTTTTTTTTTGCAACTCTCCACACTAAACCGCGCAATACTGTGGGGGAGAAGCCATTACTAAACTATATGCTGCAGAACAATGTAGCAAATAATTAATTCCCAGCAGCCTGCCGGGACATCTGCTAGCAATAATCACTATTGATTTAAAGCTTTATTTAGCCTTTATCTATATCCTAGTAGAGTATAAGGTCTTGCCACATTTTATTGACATTTTTATTAGTTGAGTTTGACTGAGAACTGTTGCTGTTGTTGGGTTTTTTTTTTTTTTTTTTGTTTCCCCTCCTCCCCAATATTAAACTGTGAAATTTATAATGTGTTTAAACTATGGGTGAATCTTAGGCTTTAGTTTGCATGTTCAGCTAATTTGTCTCTATACAATTTTTGTTTGAATCTTTTTATTTTTTCCTCTCTCAGGGCTTTTACAAAAAACAAAAAACAAAAAAAAAGGATCTTCTGAAATTCTTTTGCCTAAGTTGCAATGGACTAAACATTGAGATAATTCAATCACTACATTAAGCACTTGACTGTGAAAGCGCGCAAAAAAAAAAAAAAAGAGAGAACCTTGTTTGAGGCTATTCTGAAGTACCTTTCTGGGGCTATGTGACAGTCTGATTCCATTTTCAGAATGATTCATAATTTCCTCTCTTCTCTGTGTGTCTCCTTTCTCTCCGCTCTCTATCCACGAAGGAAGTTTAATCCTAGTGATTTCATCCCATACAGGAAACAGTAATAAATGTGTAGAATTCATATTTTTCTAAAGGGAACTTAAACTGCTGCTACGAATTGTGTACAAGACTGGTTTATGCCACATGAACAGAGAATCACACATTTGTTTTGGTACTTTTATTCCTCTTTTTATTCAGTTGTACAGTACTTCCAAATTCAAAATAAAAGTAAAAGTTGTTCTGTATCAAACCATCTAAGCAATAAAATGTTATATTTAAAAATTATAGGTTACAAAAAGAACATGGCTCTTTTTGTGGGTTTTTTGAAACTTGCTTTGAAACATTTCTATTAGAGGACAACATGCCAACGGGAGTTTATCTGTGTAAATAGTATTACTGTTTCTCTTCCTTTACTTGGACTGAGTTTGAATCAGAGATAGTTGTAGCACATCGGAAGTTCATGTTCCGTTTGCCATGCAGTTTTCCAGTAGGCAAAACCCTTTGAAATGGTGCTTTTCTGTAATTGCAGTTTCTTAAAACAGCAATCGAAGATAGAAAAAAAAAAAGTACATTGGTGCTGATTTTCCAGTGCAGGTGCTAGGTCAGAGGTTTTTTTGTTTTGTTTTTAATGCTAGCCCCATGATCACATGAGCAAGTGCCTTTCTAAGGGCACGTTATGGTGATTAACAATATATCAGTCGTTCTCTGTATAAATTAATTAGGCTTTGGTCATTATAGTTTTATTTTTGCGTAAATGTACATGGCTGTGAAATCTTTAGGATGTATTCAAAAGCCACATGCATGTGTCAAAAAAACACCTTTGTTTTAGCTTGTTGGAGCCGCCTTAGTTGCATTTTAAGTGCTTTCTTCTGAATAAAATGCATTTCACGGGATGATGAGCCAAAGAATCATCTGAGTTGCGTATCCAATTCTAGATGCCAGGGCCTTGTAGAGCTTTTGAGCCTCTGCATCTTCTTAAGGCCTTTTGGGAATCTTTCTGGCAGGGAAGCAAATGAATTGAGAATCAGAGAGGTGTTTCCAAGAGGCCAAGCTGCTTCTAGCTTCCTCCCTCCTGGACCTTAGTGGCAGCGGTTGAGATGCTCTCAGTTGCTTTCCTGGATGAAGAGCTGGTTCCTCACCACTAAGCAGGACCAGGTTAAAAGAAAACCTGTCAGTTTCGCAGCATTGCTGCAAACCAGGGAGTCTCATGAAATGGGGTTCCTGCTCTCCCTCTGGGTGGAGTTAGGGGATGGAAATAAGATTTATGAGGAAGGAAGGTTGCAGGTCTTGTGCTTCTTACAGCCCACCCCGCCACTGGCCTTAGGAATCTCCAGTCCTCTATGAGACTGACAGGGGTTGTTGTGAGGCACAAAACACGCATTTAGAGGCTGAGCACCAGTGAACCAGGTGACCTGCCAGTGCTTGGTGTTTGGCCTCCGAAGTTGTGTGCTTGGCGAGTTGTGTGCCCAGCCCATTTCTCTTCCCAGTTACCTTTGGACTTGACCTGTCTGACTTCGACCATCCCTGAGGCAGGAATTGCCTTGTTCACCTTGCACTTTGTAGGTGAACATTCCAATGGACGACAAAACTTTGTTCCCTGCTAATTCATCCGTCTTCTTCCTCCCCTCCTGCCCTCGCTTTCTCCTATGGCACTGATCTTCCACCACTAGCCTGAAATGCCCGACTTTACAAGGAGGAGTGAGGGGTAGCAGAGGTGAGGGCCCTCCAACTGTTCTGTCCAGCATGCTGTTTCCTTGCCTTGCTCCCTAGCAGCTCCTACTTTAAAGATGAAGCCTTCAAAGCTAATGCTTGAAACTATGACTGGCCTGGAGAGAGCAGGGAGAGAGCCTGGAGAGAGTACAGCTGCTCTGTTAGGGAATTAACTGTCACATGTAGAGTCCAGGTGCTCCTGGCAAAGCACTGAGGTTTCAGGGAAGATCAAGATCTTCCCCTGACATTAGAGAAGAGTGGAGGGTGCCTGAACTGGAAGGGGAACCAGCAGGGTGGCTTTCTCAAAGTCTAAAGTGCAAAGCTGTAGCACGTGAGGACAGGAGTGTTGGTATGAAAGACCAGGGCTGGGTGGAAACCTGCTGTCCCAAAGCAGGATCTGGAACCCAGTTGGAGAGTCCCTTACATAGGAACTGATACTGAAATTCAAACTGGTAAAGAAAAAGGAATAAAACTATTGTTTTGATGTTACCCAGCTGTCACCAAATACACAGCGTTGGAGTGTATACACGGAAGTGTTTGTGCATGTATATGTACATAGAGGCCTCCAGGCAGCGAGAACCGTGAGGACTGATTTGCTGCTGTCACTGTTAAAATTATAACATTTTGCCCTGATTCATTGAAAAAAAAATGTTATTCTCAAAATTAGACACATCAAGATTAAAGTAACAAAAGGCAAGGTGCAAAACTTTACTTGAAACCTTTTCCTCACTGCTCCCAAAGCCTCCAGGTCACGGAATCACATATGCTTTTTCCTGTTGGTATTTCTGCGGAGATTGAGATTTAAACAACATATTAAAGGAAACAGCACTTTTGGAAATTCTGAAGACTAACAGTTAGTTGGATTAACAGTCGATTCAGCAAGCAAAAGGGCATGCATGACCTTAGCTTGAAACGACCAGCACTTTTAAACAGTCTAAGAGGCACTATCTTTGGTCACCTACTCTGATAATGCAGGAAAAGAAAAGGATGGAGGAAGCATTGTGCTGGTTAATGAAGTCTTCCCTCACTACTGGGCTGAGGCTAAATGGGCTGCACTGGCATTTTCCAGAACTTTGGCACCCTTAGGAGTCAACATCAGGAAGAAAAGTGAGTAAAAATTCAGGAAAAAAATCAGTAAAAAGTCAGGAAAGAAGCTGCTGCTTTTGTTCTCCAACTGTGTTCCCTTGGTTAAAATAGATGAGCTGTGCTGTCACCCTCGTGTCACAGGGCAGTAAAAGAGCTGAGTGTCTTGAAAGGAATGGTCCGTGGCTGGGGAGGGAAATGGCAAGGTGCGGGGTGGGGGAGGCAGGAGGAGAACAGGTATCTTACATGCAAGTGGCTATCTTTTTTTCTAGGTCTTATCTTAGGCTTTCTAGGTCTTGGACTGTGTTTAGTGCTTGTGCTGCAGCTGGCTGTGCAGCTGGATGTGGAGATGATTGGTTGTCTGGCTGCCTATATCCTGAAACTAAGTAGCACCATGTGGCCCTTTGATCACCTCTGAAATTCAGGCCTTCAACATGTTCTCAAATCATTAGAGCATGTTTGACCTCCAGCCTCATTCCAGCAAGTTTCAACCCTCTTCTTGCTCCTGTCCTCCCACATGTGCCCAGGAAGCAGATTGTTGTCGCTCTGGAAACTGGTGACCACAGACAGCTGCAGATTTTATGGTAGATCACAATCCCATAGGACGGGATCCCGTCCCACAGGATGGGAGAAAGTGGATACATTCCTAGAATAACAGCAGGTTTAGCACAGCAGGGCCTTCTGAGCTAACAGCTCTGTGGATGTACAGTCCTAGTCTGACTAGTGACTGTGGTTTTGAAGTATAGATGCTGGCAGGAAAAGACACTAGCATTTTTTTTAATGCTGCTTCCTCCAGAGCCCCAAGCAGGTCTGTAGACAACTCCTGCAGTCGCTGACTTGTGCTCTGCCAGCCAGTCTGATCTGGGCTTTCCTCAGTGTAGGCAAGCTGGTACCTTTCCTAGTAGCTAGCTAAAAGCTACGTCACTGGGAATGTTATTTTAGACTATTAGATCTATAGTCTAATTAGATCTAATAGTCTATATATAGACTATTAGATAGGTCTAGATGACCTCTGAGGTCCCTTCCAACCTTGGGCATTCTATGATTCTATGATTCTATTATTTAATCTGCATTATTTAGCTTATTAGATTATTTATGCCTTACACACTAGTCCTGTAAAATATATTCTGATTTATACCAAGCAAGGAGGAGGCATTTCTCCAACATGCTGAGCAGTAGGACTACCACTGCACTGTGGTAAGTACATACTTGCTCAAGACATGAGAAGACTGTCTGAGCTCTGGTGAGGCCACACCTAGAATATTGTGTACAGTTCTGGGCTCCCCAGTATAACAGGGACGTGGAGCTCCTAGACAGGGTCCAGTGGAGGGCAACTAAGATGATTAAGGGAATGGAACATCTCTTGTATGAGGAGAGACTGATTTGGGCATGTTTAGCTTGGAGAAGAGAAGACTGAGAGGGGATCTGATTAACATGTATAAATTCATGAAGGGAGATTGTAGGGAGGAGGAGGTCAAGCTTTTCTCATTGGTGGCCAGTGATAGGACAAGGGGTTGATGCTCACTCTGACCCCTCCAGCTTCTCTCTGCACTGCTGTCTAGTGTATGTAATCACAACACTTAGCATAAATTGAAGATTTGCCAAAAATGAGGAAGAGAGAAGAAGAGGGGAAGGAAAGAATACACACACACACACACACACACACATCACAGCTTTGGCCTACTTTAGTAGCAGATGCATCAAGACACAGAGGGCACATAGGGAAACTGTTTTGCCTAAGGATAGTGATGA
>JAVCKT010005682.1:0-10454 GCA_032273925.1 Rhynchotus rufescens | reverse complement strand
ATATATATATATATATATATATATAAATCAAAATAAATGTCAAATTCTTATAAGAAAAGATGGAGGCAAGAGAACAACCAAAACAACCAATGAAAAGTCTGACAAGACTGTTTTTAATTTGAAAAAATTAATGTGATTCCCTAGCTTTATTTAAAAAAAAAGAAATAAAAAAAAGATGGTTGTAGTTGAAAATCAAAGAAAATAGCGTTTTGCCAAAACCAGATATGTGAGAATTTCAATTTAAGCACACAATTTGCAATAATTTTAAGTCTTTGGAAAATAAGGTCTTATAATAGCCTCTATGGCCTATGTAGAGTAGACTTTATTCCTGCTGCATGTGTTTCAGTGAATCGCAGAATATGCAAAGAATTACTCATTTGTCTATCAGTCCTGAATGTTCAAAGGATAATGGGAAAATTTCAGTTAGAATGCAACTCTCCAGAAATTTAGACATCCCTACAGTCTTCTACAGGCAGGTATGAGTTCACTCTTGTCACATTCTGTCAACCAGAAGCCATGCTGATGTGTCTCTTTGGGGTTATTAGCTTTGCCCCTTGACTATACATTGGCATAGCTTCCAGTTTAGAGATGAGCTGTGTTCAGTCTCTCTAGATCACATCTCTGCCTGCAGAACCTGGGTAGAGGTGCCCATGGGAAAGGAGTTTATGAAGTACTGCCTTGCCTTGTACATAAGGGAGATGGCTGAGACAGTGCGTGTAGTGTGAATCGCAAGCTTGATTATAACTGTGAGATTTCTGTTTGTCAGCTTAGAGAAAAGGAGCTGCAATCATAAATGCATGCTGTGAAAATGTTACTATATTATCTCATTGCAATGGTTTCTATTTTGTTACTACACGGCACTGTTTTGCACAATGCACAGTAACTGGATTATCTGGCAGAGTGAAGATCTGCCATGGGACAGCTATGTCCTGTTAAATTCCACAAACTAAATAACTCACAGTAGCTTTCAGACCATGTATTATTTATTATCAATCATACAGACTCCCTCATCTGTTTCACAGATTTGACCTCCATTGTGGAGTTTTACCAGCAGAGTTATTTCAGCTGCAAGTGCGAAAATAATCACGCTCCCTTGCTGATAGAGCTGTGCTGCAGGAGAGAGCTTTTGTTGCATTGATTAATGTTGCATGGGAAGGAAACAACCAAGTGACAGAAAATTTTCCATCAACAAATGCACCCACCATCTTTCAGTAGGCTGCTTTGCCAGAATGGCTGTGTTCAAACTGTGGTATCAACAGAGGCTCTGTGAGTGAGAAGAGCCCACAGAGACAAACGTTCTTTAAAAAGCAGCCAAAATGGAGCCCACGTGTAAAAGGAAGACAAAGTATTTTTGGCTTATTATGCATTACAGAGAGGGTTAAAAATTCTGAGAAATACTGACCCTGTTGAACTCAATAGCAAAAGCCATGTTGAGTAGGCACAGAACAAGTGGCACAATTCCGACCAAAATTTATTTTTCTTTGGTTCTTGTAGCCTATTTCTTCACTAGTAGGACTAATTTGTTTCTTTGCTCACATTACATGTATTTTTATTCCCCTCTAAGACTCCCATTATTTAATTCTTTTATCTATTGACCTATAATATTTAGTCTTTGTTTCTGTTTATTGGAATGCCAATGCACTCTCATTCCCTTTTGTTGCTTTATTAGTACATGGCGACACTGTCTTCTCAAGATAATGGAAATCATTAGAACAAGAAAAATATCTGTGGAGAACTGTGAACTCATAAGAATTAATCACCTTATCCTTCGGGAGTTATTTCTAATGGAAGGAGATCTCTTATGCTGAAGGGTGTGAGGGAGAAGATGAAGTCAGAAAAGTAAAATAATCATCTGAAAAAGGATATCATTATGAGCTGTGAACAGCAAGATAAGAGTCTGAACAGAGTAGAGGTGTGCAATATATTTTGCAGGAATGCTTTGCAGAATCCACTGGTTCCTCACTGCAGCCTATTGCAATATACTGAAATGCTGAAACATCCATGTTAAAATTGATTCCCTGAGATGTGTAGGTAGCTCCTGTTTTCTTCCTTGTACAAAATATTACTGCTCTTGTCAGTGTTCAAGTCCCTCAGCAAACAGAATATTTTTAATGTTGGCTGAAAGTCTTGGGGCTAATCTTTAAAATGAATAAAGAACCAAGATCCAACTACAGTAAAAGCAAATTTCAGTCTATGAACTACCGAGACTGCTGATCTCCTGTAGGGCAAAGCAGCTTGCAGATCAGAAGAGAAAACTGGGAGATTGGACAGCCTCAGGATCAAACACAAGTTTTCTTTCTCATGAAGCTTCCACACCTGCTTACAGTGCAACTTCTCTCCTGGTTAACCCAGTCCTCTTGTATTCAAAATAACACTAGCAATAAAAATACTGCTGTCTTAAGGGCAGATTGTATATCACAAAATGATGTTTTTGACTGAGTTAGAAATAATGATAACTTTGTGACTTTTATTATATTTATATGAAATAAAAATGGTTCAGTGTTTTTTTATTTGTTCTGTCTGTCAGTTTTATAACAATATAATACAGGTAATTACATTCAGATGATAAGTGGACAAGTTAACATTTTATATGCCCAGGTGCTAATGGAACTGGAGTAAGAAAAGTACAGTAGAATAATTCATCAGGTGATGGATGACTAGGACTGAATACAGGAGTATTCAAAAGCCCCAGTTTTGAACATGCTTTTCTCCACTGACCAGTAGTCATTTATACACCTTACTGTAATTTATCTGCCATCTGTCATTTGGATAGTGTCCTTGAAATTTTTACATAGCTATTGCCAAGGATCATTGACTGGGAAAAAGAGTAAACTTCATATCTGCATAGTAATTCATTAGAGAGGCAATTATTGAAAACTTATGTAGTAATTTATTTCTTCTTAGAGATGTCAAAAATGGGTCTTTTGAAATTAGAAAAAAATGTAACTTGGATTTTGTCTGAAGAAATTTTTAAAAACAAGCAAAAGTGATGTATAAATTCAAAGGTTACTCAGTTGCAAAGGTAGATGGCCATTACTTGTTATAGGCATTCTGTAGACATAGTTAAAATCATAAAAGTAAATGGGAACCAAAACAACTATTCTCCATTTGAAATGTCTTCTCAGGAAATTAAAGATGCATAATTAAACTAACACAACTATACTATTGTAACTGTCTACGTAGATGCATCTATGTATCTATGTAGATCCAGGATGAGAGCAGCTTTTTCCGGTCCAGCTGAAATCTGCTCTGAAAAAATGAATGCCAATACTGGAAAAAAAAATCAACTCTGATAATGAAATAAAACTGTCCACATGTGAAATTATATTAAAGTCATTGTAGGACTTTAGAATCACAGTCTACCTTTTATGGCCATAATTTTCCATGTGAACAAGCCATCACTGTAATCTTCTGTCAAATGCCAGTTGCATTAGCACAATCTAAGCTCAGTCTTGCATGAAGCTCCCATTCTAAAATAAATTCAGCTGTGTTTCAGGCTGCTCCCTGCATTTGTATTCTTCTCTGTTTCTGGGAAACTATGCTAAAAGCTGACCAGTCACATATTTGACTTACATTGCTGACATGTAAATTCTCTTAGAGCACATTTAACGCGCTCTTTTACAATGCTTTATTATTCTTCAAATGAAAATGGGTATTTAGAAGTAGTTTGTGTAAAATAGTCTTGCCAATTGAAAAAAAATATTGTTCTGTATATAAAAGAGTGTTATGCTGCTTAAACAAATATATGCTAAAAGTGTATTAATTCACCTGGGAAAGAAATGTTTACGGTGCTAGAGGGTCGGGCTGGTTTTAATGTGTTGATAAGGATATATCCTGGTTAAGGAAGGTGAATCTGCATGCACATTTTAGCAATAACACTATTAGTCTTGTTTTGTGAAGACCTGAAAGATGTGTATTTCAGGCACAATCATGGAGGAAATGTTATCTTACACTTGCTGACACTTGCAACACCAGCAAACAGACTTGTTCATGCACAGGCCATATTGATGTCCCTGGAGTGTTCTGGCAGGAGGCAGCAGTGGTACCTCCACATGAGCATGTGCAAATAATTGCACAGGGTTGGCAACACTTAATTTGCCATCATGCTTTCAGAAGCGATGCTTGATCAACTCAAGCAAGATATCAGTGTCAGGAGACCTGTCATAAAAGAGCTCTCCGTATCTTTTGCTGTTCCAGCCATATATGAATCTCTGTGCTTTTAAACCAGTTCCTAGACTCTTGGGATACACACCTGGGATACCAGGAGGATGATTTTCAGTGCTGCCTTGGTGGGCCCCAGGGCCCAAATCCGGAATCTGAAGGGACTCTCAAGACCCTTTAACAAGTGCTTAGCTCAGTATTGGATTTTTTTTGTATTTTATGTGCAAAACCCATCTCCCCTGGGAAGAGCTAGGAAATGGCTTTTCTTTCTTCACATGGCAGTTCCAAATTTCTGTGGCTGCCTGTGGTAGGCTCTCGTCTCCTAGCTTCGCTTTTCCTTATCAAAGGCAAATTTGATTGCCCTTGGGCCTAGTTGCTCAGTGTGCCTCTCTAGTGCAGCTCGAGGACTCATGTGTGCTCAGACAAGCTTGTTTTCCTGTCACTCCAGCGTTACAACGAGGACGTGCAGCCTCCAGAGCAATGTGGGCTGTGTCTGGCAGCGGCAGCTACTGATAACATCGTGTCTTGGCTGGCTAGCCCAGCCCCGCCAGCAGTTGCCACCCTGCTGCAAAGCTGGCAGCCTTAAGGGCTCTTTAGCACCTTTCTTTCGCAGCCTGTTTTAGCAGTGTCGTAATTCAAGTTCGCCTGCCTTGACACTTTAAAGATTTGCTCAGGAGGAGTGGAAGGATGAGCGTATGGCCTCCCCTCGGCCAGCTCTTCTCTGAGGGAAATAGCCCCTGGCAGGAGGGAGCAGACAGCTCTGAGACAGAAGAGTTGGAAGTGCTTTGGTAGGATTCATGAGAGCCCTTCTCTCAAAGCTCTCTGTGGAACCCACTCGGATAAGGCAGCATAAGGTGCTTCTCCATAGGAAGAAGAATAAAGTCCCACCTTATGGAACACGACACTACATCTTTGTGGTGTAAAAAGCACGCTGTAGCTCATGGTGCAACTGGCAGGAAAAGGCGTTGTGGAGGCTGGGGCTCAGTGATGAAGGTTAGAACTGACTCTGTAAATAATGAAAGCCATATCTAAGCCCACAAGAAAAAACAGAATAACCTGGTTTATTTTAAAGGTACAGAATTCTAAGTAATTCTGCAGTGCTTCAGATGTGAATGTAGCTTTGGCCCTTTCATAGTTTCAAATAATTTATTTTCCCTTAATTACATAAGCTACTAAAACTTATAAGGGAGTGATAAAGTTAATCTCATTTTTTACTGATTGAATTGAAGAGGTGAAAGCAATCTCCAGTTACTGCAGCAAAGCACCAGGATCTATTTAGAGAAATAAATTGATTTAGATGCCATAAAAAGTGGCAGCACGAAGTTGAAACATTACTCATACTGTTAAATAATTTAGCTAGCCATTTCTATCTCACTTGAGTATATCTGACTTGCTGCACTTCAGTCCTGCCTTTTAGGATTTAATTTGCAGGCTTTTGATCTCTATGAGATGACTGCCTCCCATGAAATTCAAAGGAGTAACTTTGAAATGCGCAATGTGCCTCAAAAAACCTTCTGTTTCCTTTTTTCCTGCTAGCTTCAGATGCAAAAGGACAAGACCTCTCAGAAGTTAAAGCATTGTTTTAGTCACAGCAATATTATTCCAGGCAGCTCTTCCGCCTTCCGGAAAGGCCATTGTTTCTCTGAGCAAAATTTCCTGCAGTTCAGTAGATCTCTCATAGCAAACATTTGGGGCAATTTCTTTCAAAAAGCTTCACTTGAGAGCCAGAGCCCATCACTTACCCAATGTCTGTTTACATGAGGTAACTCATCTTAATCATGATGTAAGTGAAAGCCCCTGTCCGATCCCATATAGTCAGGGGGAGATGTTTAATTCCTTATTCAGTTGGTATTTTGAACTCCAATGTGACAGTTAAAGATGAATGGATAATCTCTGGACTGGAAGTAGATGGTTATCACTGGGACTAGTGCCGTTATATTCATCATGAACAAAGACCAGACAGTCATGGTCAGGCTTATATACTCTTATTTTTTCTTATATATGCTTCAAATATCGAATTAATTTCCAAAGTTGAGAAAAAATATGAGATAGGAAGAAAAACAAAACAAAACAAGAAACACCGAATTTGTAAGTTAAACTCATTACTAGGCTGATTCCTTAAGACAGAAAACAGTGTTGTTTGACCATCCATTTTTGTCAGTGTTAAGTGAAGGAAAAAGGAAAAATTAAGGAAAAATTAAAGGAAAGAAAAACTGAAATATTAGTGAGTGTAAATTACAAATTATGAAAAATGGTATGTCAATAAAGGGAGAGGAAGATATCAGAGCATATGTGATTAGAAAGTCTGAGGACAAACAGAATACCTTCTCAAGGGTATTTGGAAAAATATAAAATCTAATTGATATTGCTACATGGAAATAGATATTGTTGAAAAGCAAAAGGAAAAAGTGTTTAATCAATACATGCTTTTGTCTTTCCTTTGTAAAGGAGCAGAGGACTCCAGTTATACCACAAGAAAATGGAAAAAATACTTTCCAGCTTGCCAAAATGAAAGGAACCCCACTAACTCTACCCATGTCAAAGGTAAGTGTCCGCCCTGTGCTTGCCAATGCAGTCAGTGCTAGTTCCTCTCCACTCACTGGCAATGCTTCCATAGCAGGTTTTATTCCATTCTTAGTTCCTAGGACTGTAGCATCTAAACTGCAGTCAGGCCTCAGGGGTAGGGAACAAGGCCAGATGTGCTTATTATATTTCCCCTTAATGACAATAGAGCAAAACTTGCCTCTGCAGCACTAGAGGCCACCAGAACAGTCAGTTCTGCGAGCCCTGCCTTGCTCTGAAGCAAAGGGACCTGCACAGCTCATGGTGGATGTTTGAACTGCAGAAAGGTAGAGTTCAAAAAGGGATCCACCTTACGCACTTAGGCTTAGCTAGGGGCAGCTTCAAAGACTCTGCACGTGGCCAAGTTCTGTGACCCACAACCACTAAACAGTGACCGACTGGGTGTCCCACAGAAGCTGCCTTTTTATTTTTAGCAGTCAACCATAGTTGTTGCTATCACAGACCGTTTACTCAGAGAGAGCTTATTTTCTCTTAAAATATTGTATCCTGATTGTGTTTTCTAGTGGCTTCCTGATAGTTCTGCAGATTGCAGTGCTTTTTTGTTCTAGAATCAGTGACTCATCACAGAGGCATTCTTGGTTTAGGGTTCCCAAAAATTCCCAGCACTGTTTAGAATATAGGTATGTATGTACACAATGCTTTTTCACCCACATTATTAATATCTTTGTATTTATGGCAATGTTACTGGTACATGGTCAGATTTACTTGATTCTCTTCAGGCTGCAGCACTTCTCACATCCTTGATGGTAACCTGTTCAAGTCTTAATTGCATTGTAAGTGCAGCTGGTCAAACTGTTCCCTCTCCAGTCTGCATATAACCACAAGCCCCTTAAGAAACATGGATGCTCCTCATAATGTATTTATTTTTCAGTGCCTTGTTGAAAATAGGTTTGACATAACATAGATATGTGGTTACATATACAGTAGATTACAATTCTAGTACATAATGATATCATCACCTGCATGGCTAGTGATTCAGTGATGGGTAAAATATTACACGTAACAGATCAGATATTTTAGGACTGTAAATTAGCCTGCCTGACCAAAAATTACTAGATACTGTCTTAATCTCTGTTGCCTGTATTGTGATTCTTGTTGACCATATTCAATTTGCTTCTTGTTTTGTTGAGACTCTGTCTTTGATTGATTTACTACGAATTCATAACTAAAGGCTTTTTTTCCATAACTTCCATTCAGTTCCTTCTGTAGGAACTGCCATTGCAGTATATTCTGTAGGAACTGCCATTGCAGTATATTCCTGAAGCTTTCCTGTCAGCTCCCTGATAATTGGTGCTTGTTTGCATATAATGCACACATAGAGTATTTTGATTGTTAATATATTCTTGCAGTTGAGGACCTCTTGATTTCCGCTAGCTGTGAATTTTACTTGTCCAAGGGTCATCAGCTTATTCATTTTTGTCATGCATCTATGATACAGCTCTATATAGATCATAATGTTGTAAAATTATGCTTAATGATAGACAATCTCCTAATATACAATTTAGGATGGTGGATCTTTCTATGCTTAGTTTGTTCATCTTTGCTTCTACTAATGCTTGAAAATACTCTGTTTTAATATCAGTACACCACATAGACCTGGTAATGTTCCAATTAGATTTATTGGAAGTTTGTATAGCATTTGAAACTAATGAGGATCTAACTTTTTAAAGGGGTAATAATTCTGCTTGGTTATGTACTAAAACCTGTGCTCTTTCAGTTCCCTGTAGAAAGACTTTAATCACTTCACTGCGCAGCAGCGATAATTCATCCCAAATGTATTCAAGTTCTGCACTATTCAGTGTTCCATTCATTACTCCTAAATTTCCTAATGAAGTACTTTAAGTACTACCTCTCTCTTTCATATACTTCCCAATCCATTGCTTAAACAGGCTTTACTCAGCATATGTTCCAGTAGAATAGTAAGGAAACATATTTAATGGCATACTTACTGAGTTAATTTGGGCCGTACATTTGAAAGACCTTCTGGCTTTCCATAGCTTTGCAAAGTTGGGCTTCTGAGGATTTAGATTTCCTACTGATTGTTGATATTTGCCCAAGAAAGGAAGTAGTATGAGCAGATGAAGATGCTGTGTGAACATCCATAGGTAGGTCCAGTGTTGGTACAAAGCAATGAGACACAACATGTTCATGAATAAGCCCATTTTGAGAAAGATGGACATTAGATAGGGTTATTACTGTGGACTGATGGCTGAGGAAGAGCAATGTGTGTCTAACCAGCTAGTATGAGTTATGGTAAAGACATGTCAAAAAGGATTCCAGCTGCAGCATAAAACATCTTTTGGCCAGGGTACATGTCAATTATGTAGGATCCCTTCTGCTTCTGGAGGAAACCAGTAGTGTTTAGTTATTATTTACCCACTTACCAAGGGGATGTTGTGAAAAGACCTACCACACTGCAAGACAGTTACGTAATGTATTTTATGAAAGGGGAATTTCCCAAGGAAGCCGTGTTGCAGAGCACATGATGAAAGCATTATGCACGGACTTACGAATCTAACAAAAGTACCAGCTAGCAGGTCAACCCTGCTCAGGACAAAGGGACCCTCCCAGTGGAACAAGCAAGGAAGCTCTTACAAAATTAGTAAAAGGTAAGAGTTAAAAGCAGTGGGCTAATATGACTGTGAAAATTAACAGAGTTATCATATAAAGTCTAACTCAGTGTAACTTGGATGAAAAAGGTGAGACCCAGATGGTGAGCAACCACTGGTGTGATACATAGAAAAAAATAAATGGCATTACTACTCTAGCGTTTCTGGACAGAATGAAAGTTGAGTTCCTATATTTAAGAATTCCCAGACTAAGTTTTACATATCTGCTATAGAATGTGAAGTTTAACAAATATGGTTAACCCTATATGGAAGCCATAGCTATTTATTATACCTAATAACATTGGGGAAAGGCTTTTCTCTCCCATTTTTTTTTCTGAGAGGTGACTTGTAAGAGCACATGCCAGTCTACTTAAAGTTTGACACATTAGTGGCACATGTTCTCAAAGACTTTCACTAAAATCTTGTATTGAGGCAATGTTACAATGATATCCTGTCCTGTTCTAGCACTCCTAGCTATCAAAGTTAAGGTCCAGTTAGCTAAATTGCAACTAGAGGCAAACCTTTTATTGATTCCCACAGTTACAACAGATGTAAAGGATACGTCAGAGAGATGGGGACTAACAGAGCTATGATGTAATCTTATCATGTAATTTCTACAAAAAAAAAGTCCGTGCGCATATCAAAAACCCTGTTTTACCGAAGAAAATATTTATTATGGAACTGACATAGTTTGTCACCCCTTTATGGGAGGACTTTTTTGGATCTGGGTATCCAAGGACAAGGACTTTTGTTTGATTCAACACCTTCCCACTGACAATTTTTGTAAACTGTTAGTCAGAGGCTGATGAACTTCTGCAACCACTGAAATAAAATCTTGTAAAAAATAAATAAACCTAATAACACAGTATCTGCAAAAGCTGGCAACTTCTGTATCACTTCTTTATTTATTACGCACTCTTCCCTCGTCTCCTGAAATAACACTGAAATATGTAACCTCTCTTTGAAAAAGCTGTACCTTTTTCCAATTTACTTTAAATCTTGAATGAGCTGTAGGGCTTCTTCCATATATCTTAGCTCTTGGGCTTGCTTATTTTCAAAAATTAATATACCATTAATATATGATACATTCCACAGCTTCCT